>CAHIKZ030001944.1:330000-472500 GCA_903632075.3 Acanthosepion pharaonis
TTTTTGGTTTTTATCAGTGTTTGTTTTTTTTTGTGTTCATCATCATTTTATATTATGATAAGATTATAAGTGTATAAAAAACCATTTCTTCTGCTATTTTTTGGAAATTTAATTAATGATATTTTGTATCCATGATACAGTGAAAAAAACCATTTTCTTCTGCCATAAAAAGATAATGTATCCATTTGAAAAATTTTAATCAGAAAAGTTATAACTGAAACGCTCCTCTGTGGCTCACTCGGTAAATGCACGTCAGGCTATATGACGGTTCCGTATAGGATACAGGTTCGATTCCTGTCGGAGGACGCATATTTTCTCTGAAGATTTCTCAGACATTCAGGCCGGTAAATGTTGTTAATACTGTTTATTATAAAACAGAGCATTTACTTGAATATTTGTACCTATAAAAAGAACGTATAAACATAAAAAATGTCTTAAGATGAAAATATTTGCATTCTCTTGCTGCTTTCCTAGCAAAATGTGTTGTCTTTTTGTTTGATTATTTTTTTTTTTCTGACAAGCATAAACAGATGACCAGAAGTAATTGCCAGTGTCATGCGAATTAGGATATCAATGATGATTAAGATAATTTTGATTAAATTTTTTTCTCTCTCTTATTTGTTAGTAAGTCAGAATGCATAATTTCCTGGCTTTTAATTTTAAAATTGTTTAAGCTAGTATTTTTTATTCATTTATTTTTATTGACCAAAGTAGTTTTCATTTTCAACCTACAAATTATCTTAGTAAAAGAATGGAAAACAAAATTTATCTAATTTCTTTGTTATTCTTATAAATAAATTCTTCAAATCTTTTATTTTATAATTTTCTTGTTAATTTTGTACAACTTTCTCATATGCCTGTTTTTATTTCTTTGTACAGAAGAAATAAATGCAACTTGTTACTTAGTTGCACAATATTGCACTGGTTTAATAGCAGCTTTTGAGTTAATTATTAAATTTCTGTTTAATCTAATTATATGCAATTTAATTAAATACAAGAAAGAATATAAATTAAATAAACAAATAGGAAAAGAATTATTGTTTCAATCAGGTGTTTTAACAGTTTAATTTCAAAATCTATTTTTCTTGCCTCTTGATTCTGACTCATCATCATCAGTCCCATACCAAGTATGGTCATAGGGTTGCTGAGCATCTGACCAGTTCCCTCTATATATATTAGGGTTGAAAACTGGAGACCTATTCATTCATGTATAGTATATCCTTGGCAGGTAGACCTGATGGAGTCCATCTCTCTCTCCCCAGGTAAAACAATAGCTGATGTCCTTTAAGACTTGCTTTGGTCACACTGGTGTCCATTGATTCCATTGGAGGAACCCTCCACCCTAGCTGTTGAGTTAATTCTCAAAAATCCTCCACTCAGCAATGCTCTTTTACTCCCACACAGGTTCCATACGTAGCTATGAAGCCCAGTCTACCGTAGTGTGCTAAATGGCTTCACCACCCTTCTCACCATAAAAATCTGGTGGTAGAACCAGTTGAGTTGCTGATGACCAGACTATGTGGCAGACAGTAATGGGTTATATAGTACCAGTAGCACACATGATGTGAAATGACATAATTCTAACTCCTTGATAGTAAAATTTATCCTTTTTTCTTTTCTGCTTGGCAAAGTTGAATATATATATATATATATATATATATATATATATTCAAATTTCAGTTGATTTCATTACATTCATTTATGCACAAATACTGTGATAAAGGTATGAATCCATCTCTTAATATCCCTCTATCTATGGGTTAAATAGTAGGACAGAGTAGGTGCTTTAGCCTTGGTTGGCAACCAGTCTAGCAGAAGGATAACTCTGAATTCAAAACCAGAGAAGTGCTATTTCCAGACCTTGATACACTATGTGCACCAGTTTTCTGTACTCAGTTTTTCCCAAAAGTGTGAGTAGTTCTGCACATGCCTTCACCAATATAGTCAAATCATATTTATGGGTTGTCTTTTGGCTTGGTTCTAAGAGCTGAGCTGATAGATCGTTATTTGCCATCGTTATATATATATATATATATATATATATATATATATATATATATATATATATATATATAAAAAGAGAAAGATAATAATAATAATAGCAAATAAGGATCTATCAGCTCAGAATATATATATATATATATATATATATATATGCACGTGTTATATTTGTGCTTGCTTACATATAAGTAGAAAATGATTTTTTTTCTCATAAATGGTGAATATTCATAAAGAAAATAGCAAAAAGTGCTTAGGCAGTTTTTTATTCTTTACAATTGGGTCATATGGCTGTCATAAATATATAAAATCCATCCCTTGACACAACCAGCTTTATTTGATTTTTATATAATTTGCAACACATAAAAACCTAGAAATAAATGCCAACATTTTAGCACTTGTTGATTAACTTGATGTACACAAGTATGAGGGGAAAGTCAAAAATTATCTGCTCTTCTTTAGACAAGAGTGCAGATAATTTTTGACTTTCCCTTATTTATTAGATAAAAACCATGTGTCACCCAGGGGAAAATTGTACGTGTGTGCATGTGTGATTAGTTTCTGTAAATTTGATAAACTACAGCCATCTTGAATTGTTTGGAGCTGCCCAGTCCTCACTTTTTAGTCTCGATAGAGTCCAAAACCATCTCCATGTCTTTGTGGGTGATGAATTATTTTCCACCTTACAACCCCTTTCTCACAGAGGAAATGTCACAAGCCTCTTGCTACTCTATCACTCTTTCCATTGCAAATATTCTGATGAGCTACATTCATTAGTTCCATCAGTTCTAAACTTCACTGAAGTTAAGCAATGTCAAGCCTGGTCAGTATATGGTTGATCACTTAGAATACCAGATACTGTAAACTTGGATGTGTGGGTGGTATAATGGATAACAGCTTACAATTAGAAATTGGAGAGCCAAGTTCAAATTCTAGGGAAAAGTATGAATCTACTTCTTCTTCCCAAGCTCTGGGTTAAATAGGCCTTTTATCAGTAAAAATTATTACTATCTACAAAAAATTCTTACAAAATTTCATAGCTAAGGCTGCCATGTCACATATACTGGGACAAACCCTACCCATTTCCTTTGTATTCTTTTAGTAAGAAGGATGTTCCACTTGGCCAGTTTTTTCTTACGTACTGCTAATTTATAGAACAGACTCCCAAGAAGATACTTTCTCTACCACTACCATCTTAACCCTCATCAAATTAAGGGTCAACTATTATCTTTCTCACATATCTTCATAAACTTCACATTTTTTTAAATTTTTTTTCTTTAAGCATTTCACCCCAAGCAAGATGGGGGTGCCACTAGTACACAAGGGGTTAGAGAAAGTGAAATTAAGAGTAAAGAGAGGTGCTTGAGGAAAGGATAAAGAGAAGGATAGGGATCAAGATCAAGGCATGTTGATTAACATTATATTTAAATTTTTGAAGGTTATAGTTATCGGGGAAGCAAGTAAGAGGAAGGGAGTTCCACTGTTAGGAAGTGTGAAAGAAGCTGTTGGAGTAGAAGAGGGGGTAACATTTAACTGTTTCAACAGTAAAAGGGTGGGACCGAGATACCAACCTAGTAGCATGCCTAAATTCATGCAGTTGGGGCACCACTGAAAAATAGCTTGTCAGAGCAGATGCCATGAAAACATTTGTAGAAAAGACAGTAGGAAGTCACATCACATTGGTGAGAAAGTGACTGGAGCCAAAATACCACTTCTTACTGCTTATGCAACAATCTCCTTCAGTGTCTGTCTGTCTTGAGTGGTTCTTGGGCCTTGTATTGAGTTAATATTAGACTCATTTTGATCTAATTTTATATCTTCTGTGTATTGGCTTATTTAATATATAGGTAAATGATTAAACTAAATGTTTGTTTGTTGGGTGTTGGTCTGGTCAGTAAAGATCGAATAAACACAAGCTGACACACTCTTTGGCTTGTATAGATGAACAATAAAATTTGGTGCTGTCTGCAACCAAACTACTTTCGTTTTTATGATTTTCGTATTGGTAGGCTAACAGACACATACATATTCATTGGATGCAAAAATTTATTTCTGCAAAATCTTTTATTCATTTATGAATTCAAAGCATTATTATTCAGCCATCAAAGTATTTTCCCTGGCATTTTATGACCTTACATCACCTTCTAGCTAAATTGTATATTTTATCATATTAGGGTGATACAAAATTTTCCAGTATTTTGCAAAATCTTTGTGTCATAGAAATTTATGGAATTATCTTATCAAAGTATTTTTCCTGGTTTTCAATGGCTTTATGCTAACTTTTATGTAAATTGCCTATTTTGACATCAAACAATGATTCCATTTTTTAGTCAACAAATTCAAGAAATCTTTCAAGAATTTGTTAGAACCGCTAACCAGACAATTTTTTTTTTGGTGGGGGGACAAGTGACAGTGTTTGTGCTGCCCTTTTAAGCAGCATTCCAAAACAAGACATTTGAAAAATATAAAGATTACAATTACAACTATTTGTTTTCTGTTGACTGCTGACAAAAATCAAAATAAGATTGTTGTAATTATTTTTAGGTATGTTTTTCAATGTGTTGTTAGCAAATAATGATTTTTAGGATGAAATGTTCTTAAGAATATAAGCACTGTGAAAAGAAAATCATCCAACATTAACCGATTCATAGTGTAACCCTCAAAGTAAATGCCCGATATATTCTTCCACTTCTTTATGTACCGTGTCCCCTCAGGACGTAGGTGATCATGGCTCTCCACAATTTCCTGTCCCTTGTTGTTCTTTATCAATTCTGTCTTTTTGTTATTTCTCCTAAACTCTGTTCTGCCATTCATTTGCTTAAGTTCATCAAGTACATTATGCACTATTTTCCTCTGTTCCTCTTGCCCTCAGTTTGTCCTGTGAGTATCAGATTTTCCAAACCCTCCTTCCTCATTATGTGCCCCAGAAATTTCAACTCTCTCTTCCTGATATTAAATATAAGTTTTTTTCTGTTTCTGTTTTCGCTAAAACACTGTTGCTCATATGTTCAGTTCATCATATCCTTAGTATCTCTCTCTAGAACCACATTTCTCTTGCCTTGAGTCTCTTCTTCATCTTTGCATAAATTGCCCAGCATTCACTGCCATAGAGGAGTACAGATATCACATAAGTTTAGTACTCATTGCTTTGTTTCTGTCTCTTAATACTCTGCTTAGCTTTTGGAATGCATCTTTGGCTATCTCAATGTGACTTAAAGTGAATTTAGGTAAAAACTGCACAACCAATTTTGCATGCTACTTCATTAATTTACTTAAGTGTCACCCCCCCTACACCCCAAAATATTGCTGCCTGAGGTGATCCACCTCAGGCAGACACCTCTAGTTCAACCAATGGTGTGAAGGTGATGCTACTTATAGAAGAATTTCTCATTCAAACTTTGAGTGTGCTGTATTATGTTTGTTACATGAGGACAAATGTTGCCATGCAGACAAACAGTTGACATTCTTGACAAGAAAATGTTTCCACTTCCAATATGTCATTCAAATGAGCCAGTTGCTCACCATAATGTTACACAGTAACAATTTGTCCACACTCTTGCAATTTGTAATGAACAAAAAACCAAAATGTCTTTAAATCTAATCCAGCTGAGAAATTTTGCCCCCAGTAGATTTTGTTTAGATTCAGATATTAAAAGACAGTTATGAATTTAGCCAAAATTTGCATCTCTATTATGTGATTCATGCCATGAAATCTTTATCCCTGATATTGAGCACTTTTATTCATAAATATAGTATATCATAAAACTGGTTTTGTCACTCATATATATATAACAAATGTATAAACATAAAAATGTCTTAAAATATATATGACACACACACACACACACACATATATATATATATATATATAGAGAGAGAGAGAGAGAGAAAATGCCTACACAAAGTGGAGTAACACATAGTCTGATGATCTCATAAGGTTATGAAACTGAGTCATTATGCAATGTCAGTTTCTATATTGACAATGTTTATCTCTTAGATACATACATACATTCACATATATATATATATATATATATATAATATTGTGTATATGATTGCATTCATATACAGTCTTCCCTAATATCATTCCATCAATAACATATTCAAACTCATGTGACAACTTCAAATTTGATACCTGTTAGATGTTGAACAGATTCAAATTGATCAAATTCTGGAAATGTCATATTTATTAGCTGAGCTTCAATTATAATCAGAAGTAATGGGTTTGGAACCATCAACATGTGCTGCACATGCATATAATAAATACTATATATACATCATATATCAGTTATTTTGTGTGTGCATACTCTGTCTGTCTGTGTGTATATATATATATATATATATATATATATATATATGTGTATATATGTGTGTGTGTGTAACAAGCATATGAATGTTTATACAGATGTGACTGTGTTTGATCAAGAACTTCTGTGTATTATGACTCATAGTCTATTCAAAAGGCTGTTTTATTTAATGTGTACAAAAAGGGTGCGCCAGGTATTTGAGGAAACATCTTTAGTCAGGCCATAAATGAAAGACAACGATGTCATGATATGCAGTAAATTTTAATCTCATTGAACATGCCATCTTCTAATCTAACACAGGAAATGAAAAGATGTGCCATTCTTCTGACACAAGGTGCCAACCACAGAGAATAACCAACTACTTTTGAAGTGGTCAGTTCCTTAATGTTGAAAACAGGAACAAGATGGAGACTTCTTGTGGTTGGTGTGTCATCTGTGACCAAGAGAAAGAAATGTGGCCAAACATTGTAAAGACATCTACGCTCAAGCCTAGAATGTCATCAGTCACAATCACAACAAGTTGATAAGGGCCACTTTTAGATATGATGGTAAGAGGGCAGTTCATGTCAGGGGAAACCATTTGATCTGATCAAAGACCTTGCTGAAGAAACTCTTGGTGCCAAGGATATTAGAATGCTCTGATTGTTCTCCAGTGAGAACATTTTCAACCTGAAGGTGAATAGAAGGAATAACCTATTCTTCAAACCTCATGACTGTACTTACAGTGATGCACACCAAGTTCATGTTTGTCTATGATGGTCCTGGCATTTTGTAGTGACCAATAAAGGCCAAATTCTGCTACCCCACTTTTTCCGTCATGGTTTCAAGGTTATTATAATAGGTTTTGTTCGACTCCTGTTTCTGGTTAGTAAAATATAACATATATACAGCAAAGTATACATATATATAAAGGATTTATTATCATAAGGGTTTAGTTGTTCTAGTTCGGTAGATATATATGAAGGTTCTTGTAATGTTGTTAATAAATGTTTCTGATTTTTGTGCTTGTCATGGTGAATGAATAAATTATTTGTGAGTGAAAACTCTATCATAAAATACCTTTTAATATTATTATATTAAACATGAGAAAGTGATATTTGAATAAAACCTATTTTTGGTCTTCATGCCTCAAATCCATGTGCTCTCCTTAGAGGAAACTGGCAGAAAAGAGAATGATTCTAAATTTCCTGCTAGTAGGATGGTTTCTTTTTTTCTATGGAATCATAAGAATTAGTTTTTTTTTGTTTTTTTTTTTGTTGTTATTGTGATCATGAAATCACTACAAGGTCATTGTCACTACCCAGTAATGCTTGGCAGATGATTTTTACAATCATGTCACTGTCTGCTATTCTGGTGTGACACTATGACTGGGACACCTACATAGAAGAGGAACGTGTGATTTTTATCCCAATCTCAAGTGTTTTTGTTTTATGGTTGGTGGATGCACTCTTTTAAGATCTAGTGACAACAAGCCAGATATTGATGATTAACAGTTACTGGTCTGTATCAACATACACATTTAGGATTGAAGAAGCTAGTTCTGGTATGTTCTTGGCAGGAGTAAGCTTTTCCTCTTGTAGTTCTAATGTCATCCATTCTTATGGATAGCCATATCATGATGAATAGATGTGCAAAGAGTTGGTAGGAGGGAAGATCTGAGCTGCTAGACTGACGTGGCAGAAGTTGTCCACAGTGTCACCTATCTACCTACCCAGGCTGAGCAAATTAAGCCCTGAATAAAACACCTAAATATATTAGAAATTGGGTTCTAGTTCTTATTTTTTGATATGGCATTTGTTTTCACCTTTCATTTTCCTTGTGAATGTGCTGTGGGCCTTTCCTAGTTTTTGGTGCACATGAGAATGGAGACACAACAGGGAAAATTCACTAGTTGGTCAATGAAAACCTGGACAAGGGTTGTATGTTTACAGTGGATATGATAACCAGCATGAGAATCCCCTGATTGGGTCATGCAGTTGATTTTGATGATGACAGTGATATTGAATAACTTATTTTTGCTTTTCTAAGTTGAACATGTCTATAAATTAAAAAAGAAATATGTATTTTTTTCTGTTGAATGTCTTTCTTTTTCTTTATAATTTGTTTTCAATTATCAAACACACATGCATATGTATATTATAAACACTGTATTTAGTTAGCAGTCTTTCTTCTGTTGAATTAGATTCAATGGAATATCTGTTAAACCTTTTGGTGTGTTTTTCTTGGTATTAGATAAGTTGTTTGATGTCAACTTGAAGACTTGTAAAGGATGTTGACAAAATTGTGTATTATTTTGTCCAAGGTTTGAAATTAACATGTGTTCAACTGCTATGACTACAGAAGAGATTTTAGTCATGTGGCTAAAATGACCCCACAGTTCAAAGTCATTTTTGCATGTGCATAATGTGACAGTTCAAAGACATTTTAGCATATGCACGCTAACAGTAAAACAAACTTTATTGATTTACTGGGGATTTTTGTAGTATATTTATGTAGTATATAATATAAAATTTTCACTCTACAAACACCCATATACAAACAATGATAATTTATATAAAGTCTAATATTGTAAAGCAATTTTCTTGTTTTTAGGAAATTGTATCTCTGTTGATTAAAAATTAAACTTGCAAAAATCTCACCTACCTATATTGGTTATATAACGTATCTCTGTATCAGATGAACCTGTCATCTCTGTGATCAAAGTACCATATATAAACATAACATGAATCAATGGCACCCCACTTCAAATTTCTGTCATATTTTGGTTGACAATATATCAATATTCTGCCACTCAACTGCAATAGCTATTAAATATCCTGGAAGCTTTTCATATCAAAGGAAGGCAACCAACTATCAATAAAATGGTTGATGATTACCTAAGGTGTGAATCTGACAGTCATTAAGCATTAATTACTTTAAGACATATATATATATATATATATATATATATATATATATGTGTGTGTATGCATGCATGTTTGTGTGTGTACTTAGGCATCAATTCCTCTTTAATACATGTTCATTTAACATGACTGACAAAAACATAGACCCTTTTTATACCCTCTACAATAGCACTTATACATGATTTGTTATGATATCCTTGAAAATCACTAATAAACTAGCAAAAAGCACTCAGAATGAAGAGACTTTTGGACAACTTTTATATTTATTAAGTCTAGAAAAAAAAACACTTGTATGTAGACAAGAAAAGACATAATAGAAATAAACTAAACAAAAGTATCTTCTGCAACAAAACATTACACACACACACACACACACACACACACACACATATTGAGGTAAATTTTGTTGAATAGTTTAAATAAGTTTTGTCTGCTTATTTTCAACAGGATCTGTTCATATTTTTGATGTCGGTTTTAAAACGGGGGAGGAAATAACCGCTTTGATATATATATGTTTATGTATGTATGTATGTGTATATATATATATATATATATATATATATATATATAGACTTGTAGCATATATGTGAACCACAGGTTCAGAAGATGAAAAAAAAAAAAAGCAAAAGGTGGGATCCCTTCCCCAAGTTCACTCGGGATGTAAGCGACATAAGGGAGTCAACGAAAAACAGACACAAGACAAAGGATTACAAATAAAACATTTATTTACATAGAAATACAGGTACAAATAAAGAAAAAAAATATTGTCTAACCAAGAGGAGGGGGTTATAAAAACCAAAAGTATAAGCAGATATATATATATATATATATATATATATATAACAAGATCAAACAAAGAAATGACGTATCTGTCTTGATGGGCAAATGCATGGGTCAGTAGAGTTGATATCTCCACATAGAGTTTTGGTTCACTGAGGCAAAATTCCTTATACAAAAATGATATTTCATCGGTGGGTAATTTTCCTGGATACATTTTCAGGATGGCCCAAGATCTGCAGTAATGCATACAGATATTCATTGTTCAATTCAGTTTTGTATCACACAGATGTAGTAACCTTTTCATTTCCCGGTGGATGTTTATCCACAGTATCCTTTTCTTCTATAGTCGACAGACTTTGCAGTTTTCTTTACCTTGGTGGGCATTCTGTATAAGAATCAGATCAATTCACTCGCTGGTCTTCATCGACTGCCAGTCAGACAAGACATCTGCCTCTTTTTTTTATTTTTTGCTCTCCAAAATTCATCACATAGGTTTCTTTTGTACTTGACCAGGCATGCAGATGGATGGAGTGCAATCATGAGCTGGTCATGTGATAAACAAAGTTCCAAGCGACTCTTAACAGGATTTGGTCATGTGATCACAGCAGGGTGACCTGATGGCGCTTGGGGTTGCCCAATGGTCACATGATTTTGGAACCAGGTCATCCGTGGATGGGTGTGCCTCAAAGTTTATGTGCCCTTGTCATGAGGGTGAAAAAAAAAAAAGGAAAGACAGAAAGAAACGAGAGAAAAGGAGGGAAAGGCTGATCACAGAACATATTCACTTGCAATTTTAACACATTTTATTTTATTTAATATTTCAAGCTGGGATTTGGGGGTTTTGGCTTTTTTGGCCTTATGTCTATATGGTTAATGAAATTTGATTGGTTGGGCTGAGCATATCCTAGGTGCCTGTATCATTACCAATATATATATATATATATATATATATATATGAAAATTTCTCTGATTTAATCGGTAGAGAAGACAATATTTATGAATAAAAATGACAATAGGAAAACTGGTAATTGCTGACGCGTTTCGTCCAATGTGGACTTTATCAAAGCAAAATACGAAAATGAAATTAAATGAACAAAGTAACTAATAAAAACAAAAACAGAATGTACCTAGCAACTGGAATATGAAAATAGCGTTTCTCTACATTCCAGTTGCTAGGTACATTCTGTTTTTGCTTTTATTAGTTAATTTGTTCATTTAATTTCATTTTCGTATTTTGTTTTGATAAAGTCCACATTGGACGAAACGCGTCAGCAATTACCAGTTTTCCTATTGTCATTTTTATTCATATATATATATATATATATATATATATATATATATATAATGTTTCATTGAACAAGACTGACAATATTGAGTAGTATGTCTGGCTATATTTCTGAGATGAAGTATTGTAATTATTTACATTACTTAGGCTGTTGTATTGTACTTATTTTTATTGCCATATTCACAATGTTTCAGCTGTTGAGGACATGGCCCAGTGGATAAAAGCATTGATTGGATTCAGTGACTTGACCCAAAGAGTTGTTAGTTCAATACCTGGCTACTGAGTTGAGTTAAAGGGAGATAACTGAGATACCTGGAGGAGACATGGCAGGAACAAAATAAAGGGTTCAGTTTGAAATTCTGAGAAGAATTCTGAAGAAGGCTGAAGTGTATAACAGCCAAAACATCGTGAATATGCCAATAAAAATGAGGACAACAGTCTGAACAATATAAATAATTACTATTTCTGGGTTACATATAAAGTAACGATCAGTGGTAGGATTTTGGTACACCAAAAAAATTCAGATATATGAAAACAATGAAACTTTTACAAGCAATCAATGTTTTTGCAGAATAAGGCATGAAAGAACATTTCTTTTTGTCATCTTAACAATTCAAGGTTGCATTGTAGTCAACAAAGGGTGACAATTTTGAAAAATCTGAAATTTACTGGGTGTACACTCTCCATAGCACTTTGTTTTAGCACTGCTGGGCTAGTAAATTGGATATACGTGTGTTTGCATGCATGTAACAGTATTCTTGGGTTACAAAAGAAAATCTGAAATGAAATGTCTGAAAATGTCATGATGTTGAACATGAAGACCATATATACGTTTGGCAGCCACCCTCTGGATTTAATACTTAGTAAGTTTCATGTCTTCTTTGGATTAATTAACTCTTACTAAGCAAGGGTTCTGGAAGTATTTATTCTATAAGTGTGTGGCATCCAATTTTCTTAGAGAGGGTGGTTATCTAAAATTTAACATTTGCCAAACCTAAGATTACCCTGGATAAGACAGTAAAGCTAAAATTTTAAGGAAGAGAAAGTCTCCCCGGCCTGAAATTGAGCTAGTAAATTAGTTTTGAAAAAGGCATGTGACCTTCAATTTTTATGTGATTTTGGAAATCCAGATGGTGGTCCCAAACATTTGGTCTATAATATGAATGACAGGCATGACCTCACCTGTAATGTTTGTGGTAGGCACTGCTTGAGTAAAATAGAGAAATTCAGTCATATGCAAATTCATCATACCAGAGCAATGACCAAGTACAAAATTACATCAAATACTAACAATTTATGCTACATTTGTGGGAATGTGTACAAGACAGCTGAAAAGACAGGCAAACATCCGCCCAAATATACCTAACGATAACAAAATGCATGTATCTCATGTCTACCAATTTTGTACCAGAAGTTTTAAAAGCTTGTCCTGTTTAAAGAGCGAAATTAGTCAAAAGCACAAATAAATCTTACAATGATGTAATGGTCATCCGTGACAAGAAAATGGCAGCCATCATGTCAGTGAATGTATGTATATGTATAAATGTTTGTATATGAATGTGTTTATAGAAATATGTTTCAATAATTACTAAGCCTCATATAGTACAACTATGGTGTACCTTGATTTAAAAAAACTGGTCACGATACAAACAATAAAATAATCAAACATGAATAGTTTCTATTAACTGTAATGCCTAAATGCTAATGAACATTAGAAAAATTCTAAATGGTAAAAAAACTTGGCATAAATATATCATGACGGAATTGTAGATAACAAATGTCATTGAATTAGAATTTATTTGACCTCGACTGTTACAAAGGATTTTGTTAATTTGACATGACTTTCAATCACAAACGCTGGAAGATTAGTGTTTTTACATTTATTTTATTCTTCACATGTCACAGCTACTACATCATGCAACAGTATTATTTAATGTCTGGGATAAGCTTTTGCCATTGTTGTTAAAGTCAGGTTTGGCCATTTTTAAGAGTATTTCAGTTGCTCTGCAAGAAGCTGTAAACTTAAGCAAGCTTTCATTGCATATTCCAACTGTGTGTTAAATAGCACTTCAGTCTCTAACTGTGGTTGGCTACCAGTTTAGGAGAAGGATATCTCTGAATTCAAAATCCATCCACCTGAAGCTGTACAAAGATGTTTAGTGCAGATACTATATCTAAAACAAAAATATCTGATAGATTTCAAATACTGTGGATGGTCCCATTAGAGAGCAACTATCTCGAGTGTTGATGATACCAGGTCCCTTTGAAAGGGGATAGATGTATTCATCACATATGAGTAAGGAATGCCAATTGAATATCCTCTTGACTTTTTGAACCAAATTGACCAGTAACAAATATATAATGTAACGGTCCTGGACATGGATAACTAATTTGGGTATTAGTGATTTTACAAGTAGAATGATTGATGTTGACCTATTGGAAGAGAATTATTGATACTGGACTATCAAATATTATTTTGCAAAAATCTTAACTTCTCGTAGTTTTTCTTACATATTTCAACTTGCTCAGAAGGAATGAATATTTCTGCATTAAAACCCTTAAATATTTATACTATTTTTAAACTCATATAATGTTTTAAATACTCAACAAACCATCTGGTTTAGTTTAAAGATATTAATACCCTTTTCATTCTCCTAAACTTAAATTACATACATATGAGCAAAATTTCAAAATCTCTTTTAGCATAGATCAGTATCATCAGAAAGAGATTTTAATTTTAATAAAATCTATAACAAAATCTACGTTTGTGAGATAAGATGCGACTCCTGTTAAGTGTATGACTGAGTTTTAATAAAAATTGGTTAAAGTAAAAAAAAAAAAAAAATAAATAGAAATAAGTACTTTAACTGTGTTTTCAGAATTATTTTCTTTTAACTAATTTCATTTCAGTTTTTTTATTTTCATATCTTAAGGTTTTTCATATTGCAAATTGTTTTAGTATGAAGGGAGTATGAAGATACGATAAGCTGAAATAGCCTAGTTGTATATTAATCTTGGGAATTTGTAGATCATGGCACTTGAAGTGCATCTTTGTTTGAGTAAATTAAATTCATTTTTCCTTTCTTCTATGTGACATGTACTTTCAAGATGTGGGTGGTCATGGCTCTCCACAAGTTTGTGTCCTTTGTAGCACTTAGTAATGTTATCTCTCCTAATTCCTGTTGTGCCAATTGTATACACAAGCTTATGTAGGTTATGTGCTGCTTTCCTCTTTCCCTCAATATGCCCTGTCAGTGGCAAATTTTCTGAGCCATCTTTCCTCATCATCTACCTTATGGTTTGATAATTGCAGATTTTCCTGTCTGCAGGGAACCTATCTACCAAACGTCTCACTGTATATCTGTTTATAATGGAACAAAGGAAAATCTTTGTGTTTCTTTAGATAATCTTAGAGCTTTTATTTTATTGAGGTACTGACATTTAAAAAAAAAAATTTTCTTTCAAGTGGAAGGCAATTGTGGTGCTACACAGATTCTTTTTCTTTTTAATATGCGTAAAATGCGCTATGCATTCTTGTGAAAGATAGTGGAATGGTTTTCTGTTGCTTTCTTCAGAGTTTGGAATTCAGATTTTTTCTTTCTTTAAGACTGTCTACCACCCAAGGCATGTGTGCCCAGTTTACACTGCTATTTAACCTGTAGCTGGAGAAGAGATGGATTCATACCTTTGCCAAGAGCATGTGTGTAAAAGT
This sequence comes from Acanthosepion pharaonis, assembly GCA_903632075.3. Lineage (NCBI taxonomy): Eukaryota > Metazoa > Mollusca > Cephalopoda > Sepiida > Sepiidae > Acanthosepion > Acanthosepion pharaonis. The sequence goes on from CAHIKZ030001944.1 coordinate 344,986, forward strand.
GAATGCAACAGATGAGTTGGGAATTTGAACTGGGCTTGCCGATTTCATTTCCCATGCCAATAACAGCAACACCCCCCACACATCCCAGAACTGAAGTTACTAACCATGCAATGAAACTAAGCCTATTGGCTTTCAGCTATCTGTACATTAAAGCAATCAACACAAGGAGAGCTATTATTATATTTCATAATAAAATATAATGCCTTCTTTATACTTTTACCTAATTTCTAATATGAGGACTTAAACTAGTTATACTATTTAATGTAAAGAGAAAAAAAAATTGATGGCTGTTTTAGTGTGACTCCTATAGATGTCAGTAGATGAGAAAATAATATTGAGATGTGAATGGTACATTTTTATTAATGTTGCTCAACTGTTGCAATATCATTAATAGCTCCCTGTAGGCATTTGGATGGTTGGCTACAGTGGATCACCCACTGGTGCGGATGAATGACCACTGCACTTAAGATTATTGGACACTGGGCAAGCAGTTTTGCTTCACATTAGAACACATGGGCCAATACTGTCTAAAATGGTATTCGACCAGCTGGTCACCCATGTGTATAACCATTCCAACCTGAACATGTAACATTTCTTGGCCTTATGGAGAAATGATGTTTGTGTATATTAATATATGAAGAGACTGATGTTTATTTGTAAATATGCTTGTAACAATGAAATTTCTCTTTACTTGTGCATGTATGGTGGGTGTATTAATGTGTATAGTTGGATTGATAGTTATGTATTTGTTCATGGAGTCACAACTAATATGCTCATTGATGTATAGATTTGTGTATGTATAGTGATGTACATTTGTTTGTATGTTCCTATATGTATATGCTTATTTTGTATGTATGTATGTGTGTGTGTTTTATTGGCATTGTTAAACTAATCTATTATATAGAATGCCTAGCATATATGGGAAAAGTACAAAATCAGCTTATTTTCATTCTAACCGTATATATTCTTTGCCAAGGGATTTTAATAAAATTTTCATCTCTACTATAGAATACATTGTGTTGTAACCTAGGGAAGGTTACTGAATAGGATAATCAAACGAAGGTTGGTAATGAATGATAATACTTAGAACAAGAATATCAAGTTTCGCCAGTGATGCATAGAAGTAGTAGTCAACCTCTAGAAGTGTGTCAAGTGAATTCTACAATGAATATCCAACTGCAGGATATCTACCAACCACCCCACGCAGTCAGATGTGGCACAAGGTCAAATTTAATGTGGGGTATCTGAGCCCATAGGCTCAGCTAAAAATTCTCCATAGACCCTGTATAAAATGGAGTCAGGTAGCTGTTTCCCGAGATGAGACTCTGCGCTTCGACATAGCCTCATCTGGGGATCCTCTCTGCCTGGAGGCAGAGAGCTTGATCAGCACAGCTGGAGACGTATCTCCAACTGCAGACCAACATACAGTATTTACTACTGCATTTATGTGAATGGAGACATACCCATTATTGTCCGTAGGTATGCTACAACACATAGGAAAATTGGTCAGCTGAATTGGGAATGAAAGCTACAGCCAAGTTAAAAAGAATGTGATCCTGAAAACTGAGAAAATAGCTGACCCAACATTACAGTTATCTAATGGTTGATTGTTTGTATCCAAGTATGCCTGTCTACTAGGGGGTGGGGGTGGGGGGCTAATCAATCCCTGTTGCAGATGCCTCCTCAGCCACATTTACGTTTGTTCAACACCCATAGAGCCTACCTGTGGTTTATGCTGCAACAATGTTGAGCGAACCTTAGTTACAGTTTCTGGAAAAGAGTGCATTATCCAGCATGATCAAGTCTGAACAAGGCCAGTATGCTGAAACCCTCGGTCACAGTGACTGGTGACTTCATGCAAGCACAACCATTGATGGCTCCCAAATAGTTTTGTCCACCCAATTTCACTCACAAGGCTTGGGTCAATTTGTGGTATGGTTTTTAGGCACTTTTTTAAAGGTACCACATGCTGTGATTGTCTCCTCAGGCCAATAACATTAAGAAGTCACCTTCCAGGCACATCGACCATGGTAAGATTCAAGCCTGGATCTCGTGGTCAGAAAGTGAACATTCTAACCACTCAGCCACAATGTGTCCATCAATATTGCAGTAAGCTACTACATATATATGGCTTTCATCAAATTCACAAAGACAATATTACAGTATGGTCCAATATCCATTGTTGAAGCTCACCCTCTTAACTACTGAATAGATTCTTTATAAATATAATCAAACCGCTAACAAGTAAAGCTCTGTTTTGTGTGATTCATTGTGCCTTCTCAGGCTAACGTTTTCCACTGACATAAATTTGAAAGATTTTATTGAATCAATTGCTCTGTCTGCTGCTAGAAAAGTTGGTTCACTGTCTGTCATGTTAGATTCTAGCAAGAAAAATTGTTTATCTTGCTCATATATAAGTCTACCATTTGCCCATGCCTTGAATATTGCTGTCACATCTGGTCTGGTGCTTCTACTATATATTTAAAGATTCTTGATAAAGTTCAAATAAGAATCTGCAATGCTATTGATGCTGAGTTGATATCTCAGCTTCAGTCACTTCTCATTGCTCTAATGTAGCTTCCATTTGCCTTTTCTATAAATATTTTCATGATAATTATTCTGATAACCTTTCCTCTTTGGTACTTCAACTTTATGAATTTATGCACAGTACTAGATTGACAGTTAGGTCTCATCATTTTACAGTTGAAATGGCTAGATGTAACCATAAGTTTCTTCTTACACTTTACCCTTGCAGAATTTTCTTCTGTTTTTTTTTTTTTTTTTTTTGCTTTCCAGTCAACATTGACCATCAAAAATTTAAATGCTATGTCAATCATTATCTTCTGTCTTAATTCCTGTTCTTTTACTGTTCTCTCTCTTTGATAATGTTTTTTTTTTTTTTTTTATATTCTTTCACACTCAGTAACTTCTTGTGTCTTAGTGGCTTTAATGTCTTGCTTGGAGTGACATTATAAAAGAAATAAAAAAAAAATAAAAAAAACTCTGTACATTTTGTAGAGATTATCAGAGATGCTACCATTTATAACAACTGGATGGTATGGCTCACTTCGTTCCAGTAGATAACCTGATGGAGACGTTGACATTCTGTGAGCAAACAGCATACTTCCAATTGGATTCTGACATATACTGATAAAAGAAAGCTTAGTTATGGGACTGTCATTATTTCCAATAATGCTAGACGGATTTGTGGGATACGTTGATGGAATTGCTGAAAGAATACCACCACAAAAGCCAGCCACATGCCAAAGATACATAGATGATAATTTCATACTCTGTCCCCACTAGGAAGTTGTGCATACACTGATGGACCATCCAATTCATAGTGGAAAAGGAAGTAGATCAATTGGCTGCCTTCAATCTATAAATGACTTGATTTGCCTTTTTCAATAAATCTAATGGATTTACTATGCAAGGGTTGATAGAAATTAATGGTCCTTTGACACATCTTGTGTATGTATGCATATTTGGATAGATAGCTAGCTAGCTAGCTAGCTAGCTAGATATATAAACTTATTAAAGGTTTAAAGATATCCATATAAACTTGTAACTGACATTATTAGGATTAAATTAAACTCTTTAATTAATTTAATGAATGTTGTGAAATCCATTTTTACATAATTTTCAATAAGTCTTTAAATAAAAATAAATAAATGTAAGACATGTCCACATAAAAGTTTTTCCAAAATCTTTGGTAAAAATTTTAAAATGAATGATCAATTTTCCGTACGTGTTAAAATAATTAAAAAGGAAATTATACTTTCGTTAAAGTTCCAATGTGTAAAATTCTGTAAGTTTTTTTTTAATTTTTCTTTTTATGAAAAATTTTGTTTCCGAGTTTTTATGTTGTAGGAGAGGAAAAAAAATGCCATATTTCTATTGAAAGCATATCTCACTCTTGCAATATCCAACTATTTAGGAATCAGAAAAAAACATGGTTGTTTAATTGCATTTTTTAATTATTGATATTAAATGTGCAAAAAGAATTAAGAAATTTAATGAGTTTTGAGAAATAAAATGGATAAAAGGATTCTTAAGAACTTTCACAGACTATGAGTCCAAGACATCATTATATTGTATGACAACATTCCACTGGATAATTCTACAACTTAAATTCCCAACCTTTATACAGAGTCAAGAGAGAGATTGTCTGCTGCCTATAATATTAGACTAATCTTATAAGTGGCAACCCAGGATTATGGCAATATCATGTTGAAACACCGGTTCTCAAATGATCACCAAAGTTAAGCAATGTCAAGTCTGGTCAGTACTTATATGGGTAATCAGTTGGGAAGACCAGGTGCTGTAAGCTTGGATGTACAAGTGGTGTAATGGTTAACAGCTTGGAATTGGAGATCGGAAAACTTTGTTCCAAATCCAATTATCTCAAAAAATTCTTACACTCTAAAAATATTTTCTGCCTTTAAATAACCTGCAAATGGTTGTTAAGCCATTAAAAAAACAAATCAATGAAGTGGTGACCGAGACGCATCAACAGGAGATGACAGACATTATAAACACTCTTCATTATAATAACTCCCCTGAAAGCATCATGTCAATTCCAAAAGCATGGTCAGATGAGTTGAGGAAAAAAAAAAAAAAATAACTGCCATGATCTGTCTCCATATGCAAAGGGCTACATCAGAAAAAAGATTTAGAGTTTGTAAGGATGGAGAAATCTCAAAAAGCTGTTGTTTGGGTGAAAAGATTGAAATCAAGTATAGCTGATCATATATTGTAGGAAAAAGATGATTACCAACTTCTGTCAAGATAATAGAGAACAACACTGTAGGATATGATGACTGAAAAAATTACCAAACATATTGACAACTTGCTCAGTATACCTACCATTTAGAAGTTTCTGATTAAGATATTCAAAAATTTTAACACCTGAATACAGACGTTAGGTTTAGGGTTCCCAAATGACACCACTGAATGGTCTCGTGGGTTAGTGTTGATTAAAGTAATTCTGGTTTAATGGCTGTCATGAATTTAATTCTTGCATCAGGTAGTACAGAAAAGTTGCTTATCTGGTACAGTGAAAAAAAACAGACAAGTGATACAAAGGTTACTAAATTTGAGAGAATTAACTGATATAAGGGGGCCTTCAGTTATGAAAAGTAGAGCAATCTCCATGGATTGAATAAAGGGTTTGCTTCAACATTCCTCAAAGGTTACTGTGATGGTTTGATGGTACAACTGTCAAAAACTTGTAAGAATAATGAATAATAATTGTCATGAAGATTAGTTTACTAGTCTGAATGGAAACCATATAATAATTATCAATGTATATTTATTTATATATTTCCTGTCTCATCTGTAATGAAAAAGGAGGTACATAAACTTAGTTATGAGTGATTACTTCCCTTAGTCATTTTAATAATCTGTACAAATAAAATATTTATCTGCATTTAAACAAAATTAGTTTGCAAGCAAAAAGAACTGTTTAATTAATCAGTTCCTTTCTTGGATTGCAGTGTTATTTGTTCAAGCCTTTCATGTGAGGCAATCGGATACCTTTGTCTATTAAGTGATCGTCTTGCTTCAATTTGGTCTTGAAATAGGCTTTATCACCGTCTTTATTATTCTACTGCTAATCTTTTTATTCCAAGAGCTATTTCACTGTTATGTTAAAGACCTGGAATTTTTGACATGAAAATGTATTGAGCAAAAAATGATTTATATAATGCCTAGGATAATTAATCATAGATACCATTAGACGTCTAAAAATAAATATATATATATATATATATATATATATATATATATATATAATGGGGAACAAATTAATTAAATGGTTTTTGGCTTCCATTTTAGTTGTGAATTCTTTATCTTGGCTTTGTTGAATCTCACTACATTTTTTTTCATGTCTTTTGTTTTATCGCATCTGACTATTAAAAATTTCTAATAATTGCCATAATTTTTAACAGTATGGGTACACTAATAATAATAGTCTAAAAAATCCATAATATATTCTGTATTATTTACACAATTCACATTGTTCATACTGTTGTCCTCATCTTTATTGCCATATTCATGACATTTCGGCTGTTGTAAGCTTCGGCCTTTTTCAGGTGATTGGAATTTCAAACCAAACCCTTTATTTTGTCCCAGTTTAGTTCAAAATTCCATCACTTGAAGAAGGCTGGTGCGTACAACAGCCGAAATGTTATGAATATGGTAATAAAGATGAGGACAACAGTCCAAACATTGTAAATAGTGTAAAGAATTACAATACCCCATCTCAGAAGTATAGACAGATATATTCTGTATTATTTTCACAGAGGCTGAAGAAACCTTATTTCATTCTAACTGTATATATTTTACTTCTATTTTTTAATAGAATGTTTAACATTTTTCAGCAAAGTATAATAATATGGAGACACTTTGCACATGATTGTGATGATGATGATGATAATAATAATAATAATATACTAATAGGTACTTCTCCCATATTGCACAGATTTCTCTCTATGCAGTGACCATAATTATATATCTTTTTCTCTTTTTGATTGTATGGCACCTCATCTGTTTTCATCTTCTGATACAAAGAACATGCCTCTTGAAATTTCTGGTTGAAACACTTTACACATGATTGTGTAAAATTGATATAGAAAACAGATTTTGCTATTGCACTTCAACATTTTCTCAGTTCAACATGAAAAAAACAAATAGCCCTTCATTACATATACTGGTTTGCTAGATGTGCTTTCCTTGATCTTAAAAGGTTATTGAGGCACAAAATGGAAAGGTTGATGTTGTGAGGTGATAGCCTTATCCAATATTGAATTGGTGAAAGGAGCAGGCAGACTCTCATGTACAAAGGGAATGAATGTTTAAGAAGAAATTACTGTTGGCGGAAAGTTACAAGATACCGTCTTTGATAGCTTAACACATTGTGTTGAACTAGCTAATTCACAGAATACCGAGGAAATGTATTTACATGATTTAATTTTCAATATAGACTTGAAGTTTTAGACATTCTTTACGATGACTGATTTCTCACTTTGTAATACATTTTATATATATATATATATATATATATATATTTCTGTGTTTTCTGTATGCTAAGAGATGCATTTTTTGTAAAAAAAAAAAAAAAAAAAAAAAAAAAAAATAAGCAAAATTAGGGGTGTATATTATGCACAGCTACAAAAAAATCTTCCAAAAATTGCCATTTCCTAGGTCAGTTTCAGTTGCAAAATGACTACTCACCACAAACATAGGACAATTTGACACTAACATTCGGAGATTGCGACCTTATTAGGATGTCAAATATAGTCATATGTACCTAACAATACTTACAAATGTAAGCAAATATATGGATATAGATCCGATAGTATGAAGAAAAATATACAGAAAAACAAACAAAAATCCTAATATGCAATTATGCTGTTTTAATGTTAATTTAATGTCAACATTGGACGTTTCGGTCTAGTAGACCATCTTCAGGACATATTCATAAAACGTAATTAACATTAGACTATATTTAATTCAACATGAAAAGACGATGGACATAAGAGTAAGACTAATCAAAACAGACAACTGAAATTTTTCAAGATCAGCGTTCCGTTTCAATATGATCATGTCGGTGTCACGTGGGCGATGTTGTGAAAATGTATTCCTAAAATAGAGTATTAGCATAATTGCATATTGGGATTTTTGTTTTTTCGTATATTTTTTTTTTCTTCATACTTAAAATGTAAATAAAATAAGAATTATCATAAAACTAAATTAGAATAATATTATTTTGTCTAAAACTGTTCTATTTTTTTTTTAAATTTAAATTTTTAATAATGCTGACTGTAATGAAATTGGAGGGGTACAATTTATAGGGTTTGATTACCAAATAAGGAGTATGTATTATGCGTGAGTAGAAGCATTTTCCCATACTTTCAGCACAATTTTAGGGTTGTGTGTTATGGATGAAGGCGTATTATACATGGGGAATTATGGTATGTATTTGTAGATAGGTGTGATTAAGACCCAAGCTTAATGCTTGCAAACTCGTGTATTTAATGCACCACCTTTTATAAGTGTCGATAGACTTACAGCTTTATATACACATGTGTATGTGAATGTCTTATGCATATACACAACAACCAATTTTCCAAAATCTGACAATCTGGCACTGGTTTTAATCTGGACAAAATTACAAGCCAGCATTTGAATTTCATGTGATTGGAATCAAATGATTGAATTAGTCTGGCAATCTAACTTACATTTACTAGTAGTTTAATATTAGCTTCAAACAGTCAATTGTGTTGGAGAGATACAAGATACGTATAATATGTGGGTTAAAGATGTATGATTGAAATGTTATGACATGACTTCTGTTAGTCTGACAAAAAGGATAATCTGCCATGGTTCTGGAACCAAGAGGGCAAAAGAAAATTGGTGGTATCTCTGTAGTATTAAAGAATTGAATATATGTAATGATTTCTGGGAACTATTTCTTAGCCTAAACCACAGTCTCTTTACAAAGTTTTGACCAGATATCTTAAGGATCTGCACAATTATTTTGGTACCCTCTCTTATATATATATATATATATATATATATATATAACTTGTCTTCACATAGCAATTTGGTAGAATTGTTTTTTTTATTTAATACAAAAATTTCAACAATAAATTTGAGCCTTATAATGAATTATAACCTGAATTTTGATCTGAAATTTTCCCTGCAAAATATTTGATTGATATAATTAATAGGTCAGGTCACTCTACAAGTGGTACTGGTCCCAAGTAACCCCAGCACTATCTGCTGCATGGTCAGGTAATTGTAAACAAAACCAGTTCCCTCACCTGGCTTTTCAAGTGAGGGGGGGGGGGGCTAGACACCCAGCAGGATGGATAACAAGACCTGCCAAATGAACCTTCTTGTGGGGGTCAACAGTTTATCTAGCACAAATAGCTCCAGAGCTATATATGAAAATGGTGATGACACTGTATTACTGGGTGGAGGATGTCCTAGACCGAAGTCAAGAGGCGGGGCATTGGATTATCCTAATGGAATCAACAGCCACGTGTGTGTGTGTGTGTGACCAAAGTAAGCCTTCAAGTTAGAGGATATTGGCTCTGATTTGTCTTGAAGGGTGATTAGACCTGCTTCACATGAATGAATACCTCTCTGGCTTTCAACCCAGATTTGGGGAGGAAAATGGTCAGGTGCTCAGCAGCCCTATGACCACACTTGGTCATGGGACTGATAATGATGATTATTATTTTTTTTTTTTTTAATCACTTTGTTTCAAGCAAGGCAACAATGCCACTCAGACTCAAGAGGTTACTGGGAGTGAAAGAGAATGAAAAGATTTTAGAAGGAACTGGAAACCAATCCTAAACTGGGAAAAAGGGATAAACCTCTACTTCTGTTCTAAAGACTGGAGAGGAGTGTAAAAGGATGAGTGTTAGGAGTATAGAGTTGAGGTAAATTGATGAGTTAGAAGCCATTGTTAAAATGCTAGATAAATAACAAAACCAGAATTAATAAAATTTGTAATGAAAAGAAAAATAGATCAAAAAGGATAAAACAGCAAGAATCATACAAGCAAGCAAACAATATAGTTAAAGCAAATCAAACGGGTAAGAAGGCAAAAGAATTCACAAACTATTAGGTATTTGTACACAAAAGCAAGGTCAGGCAAGCAAATACAGTAGTTCTGTCTGGTAGTTCAGGCAGATATGGACTGAGCTATATCAAAATGCAAGCCATCTAATTTTATTGTCTAAGAAAAATATCCCAGCATGCGTTTTGTGTATTTCTGATTATAAGATGAGAAGGGGGGAAAACTTTTGTAATCATTCACCCCACCTTATGTCAAATCAACATAAATTTTAGAAAGAACTGGAAACCTGATCCTAAACAGGAAACGAGGGATAAACCTCTACTCCTGTTTTAAAGTTCAGGGAGAAGTTTGAACTAGGCAATAGGCAAACCTATCTACTCCCGCTGTTGAATTGCACTGACAAAGGAGATTGCTTAACACATTGAGTTAACATGTGGTTGGTAGTTTTTAACATGACACCAACTACGACTGCTTGGTATTGTCTGATACATTTTTTTCTGTCGGCACCAATAATAGTGTGAAACAATGTTAAGGACTTCAGCTGAATCTATAAATTGTCTCATGAAAAAAATTTTATTGCCTAAGTTGACAATTACAAAGTTTGTGTTTGAATTCGGATTTCATAATTGACCTCTGGCAGTCAACATTTTAAAATATTTCTTGTATAAAACAAATACCTTTTTATTATTAGTTTGCAAACTTATTGATTTATCTACGGATTATGTGTCTGGCCATTAATAAAATGGTGAGTTTCTGAGAATAACGTGTATTTTCTGCAAAGACAAGTTCAGGAGTTTTTTCCTGGCTTTACACTTGTAATTACTGCATGATTGCTTACAAAAGTAAATAAAGAAACACTGTGCACACATGTCACAGCTGTAGCACAATGTTTAACAACTGCATCTTGCGGAACAATTCACTTGTTTAATATGTTTGGCCTTTCCCTAGATGTTTCATTATTGACCTTCACTAATCTCTGCTTAGAAAAATCAGTGATTTGGTTTGATTTGATTCATATTGATTGTTGACACCATTGATTGGTATTGGAACTCAAAAGCCATGATATCTCATGCTGAATTCCATGACAGATAAACCCCTCCTTACTGTGAAGGACTGGCGCATGACAATCTTCCTATCTTCTGCTTGATTTTATATTATACAGTGTGCGGCAGAAATACCTCACACAATAGTAAAACATTAGTAGCAATAGTATCTTTATTTCTGGTTTGCTAGACCTGTCACGTACCTTGCGTTACCTGGTATCCCCTTTGGTCATCTATGTGAGCGCTGATCCGGATCAATGTTGCTTAATTTCAGTGATCAAATGAGATATGGCTGTGACTTGTATGCTACTAAGCTTTTTAAATATTGGAATATTTCTGTGTAAAAGTGATTTCACACATACACATACACACACACACATATATATATATACACACACACACACAAGATGGAATATGTGAAAACTAATTTGATGTTTAATTTTTTCTGCTGTTAATGTTCTTAGCGAATGAAACATTATCAGAATAAATGAACAAACTTAAGGAATAATCATAATCTTGTGACTTAAAAAATGCTATTTTTCCATAACTTTTCAGTTGTTGTTTTATTTTTTTGACCATTTCACCCCAAGCAAGAGGATAATGCCACTAAAAGGCAAGGGGTGAAGGAACTGGAAACCCAATCCTAAACAAGAAACAAAGGATAAACCTCTACCCTTGAAGGAGTATGAACCAAGCAATATGTGACTCTATCTCCTCCTATTTTCCAATGACCTAATTAAATGAAATGTTGACAACAGGATAAAAACAATTCAAACATCTAATTGATTTTCACATATTCCATCTTACATATTTTGTTTGGATATTTCATATCAGTCATATATATATATATATATATATATATATATATATATATATATTTCATTGAATATGACAGACAAGGTACTTTGATTTAGTTTTTTATACAACTTCTCATGTGACCTAGTAAATTTTTCCTTTTCAGGTGATAAATTATATAAAAACTGTCCAATTGTTCTTTTTATCTGAGTGCTTTCAGCTATACACTTAGCAATTTTCACACACATCTACATGCAAAAAAAGGCTAAAAATAATAGAAGCCTTATTGATAAAAACAAAAAAAAACAACACTCAATAATATCAACTATGAACATGAACACAATATCTTGACTGTGTTTTGAAAATGAAAACTTTATATAAATACATACATACAACAAACTATTTCTAGTTAACAGCTAATATATTTCAACCTTGAAAATGGCTAAATGTATAGTCAAAAGCACTCAGATAAAAGGACAATTGGACAGGTTTTATAAAATTTATCATCTGAAAAGAAAAAAAAAAATATTAGATCACATGAGAAATTGTATAAAAAACTAAATCAAAGCACCTTGTCTATCGTATTCAATGAAATGTGCATGAAAGAAGGATTGCTGCCTAAATACACAAACTTTATATATATATATATATATATATATATATATATATATATATATATATGGATTCAGCTATAAGATGAATTACTAGAAATATAAAATGACCAATCTAGGGCTGGTTTGAAGGTAGGTTTAAAAAGTTGAGAGAAAGAAAAAAATTAATGGTCAGAACCCCAAAAAAAAAAAAAAAATCCCCAAAAGAATAAAGAAAGAATATAAAGAAATGCAGGAATATATTTGCTTAGGACAGGTGATGACATTAAAGAAATAGCATGGAAATAAAATAAAACTATGTATAACCGTTAGTTGGAAAGGATTTAACAAAAATAGACATATGATGAGAAGCACCTTGCCAATATGCTTAAAACATAAAGCGTGTAATGAATGTATGATGCCAGCTATGGCGTATGCGTTTAAATCAAGCAAATTAGCCAAATCACTTGAAACTGAACTGAGAAATCTATAAGGACCAATGGAAAGAGCAATGCTCAGGAAAACTCTAAAAGATTGAATGATAAAAAGAAATCATATAAATCACAATAGATCAAGATATCATTGAACTGATTCAGCTACAAAAATGGTGTTGGATAGAATGCTAAGAAGAAATGACAACAAATAAAGTGAAAGGTTGATTTAATTGGTCCCAACTGCCTAGTGGATAACAAATTCAAGAGTAAAAGACCAAACAGAAGATAAAAAAATGAGATAGAAGATCTTACTGGTAAAAGATGACAGGGAATAGTCATGCTTGTAATTTGTCTACTAGTTTTGTTTTTTCTTTAATCATTTCACCCCAAGCAAGGTGATAATGCCACTAAGATACAGGGGGGGGGGGTCACAGGGAGTGAAAGAGAATGAGAATCAATAGCTGCATCTATTGCATGGAAAGTTTGGTCACTGTCAAGCCAAAATATTTTTTTGTCAGTCCATCTTGCACATTTACAAATCTACCATTTGTCCATGCATTGAAGGTTGCTGCCATATCTGGTCTGGTGCTCCTGCTGTACATCTCAAGGTTCTTGACAAAATCCAAAGATGGATCTGTAATGTAATCGATCCTGACTTGTCATCTCAACTTCAGTCACATTCTCACTGGCATGACATGGCTTCCCTCTGTCTTTTCTGCAAATATTTTCATGGCAACTGTTCTGATGAGCTTTTCTTGCCTGGTGCATCAACTGCATGAATTTAAGCATGCCACTAGCTCCCACCCGCTTACAGTTGAAATAGCTAAATGCAACTGCCACTTCTACTCCAACAGTTTCTTCTGTCACACTTCCCGCCTGTTTACTTGCTTCTCTGATAAATACAATCTTCTAAAATTTAGATGCAACGTCAATCACTATCTTCTTGAATCCCATTCATCTTTTATCCTTTCATCATTCCTTCCTATACTCAGTCTTTTCTCTCTTTCATTCCCTATATACTAGTGGAATTCCCGCTTTTGTTTGTGTGAAATAATTTTAAAAAAACTTCAGTGACGAGAGATGAGGACAATAAAGGAACAAGATTCTAAGACAGAAGATGATGATTGACATTGCATTTAAATTTTTGAAGATTGTAGTTGTCAGGGAAGCAAAAAATCAGAAGGGAGTTTCACAGGCAAGAAAAGATACTATTAGAATAGAACATACTGTTGCATCTATCTAGTTCAACAGTTAAATGGTGAGACCTATTTGCCAAACTAGTAACACGCTTAAATTCATGCAGACAAGGTACCAAGGAGAAGAGCGCATCGGAACAATTGCATGAAAATAATTGTAAAAAAGGGAAAGGGAAGCCACATTTTCTTTTCTTCTATATGATGTGTCCCTTCAGGATGTGGTCGATCTTGGCTCTCCACAACTTCCTATCCCTTGTATCTCTTCATAGCATTTATCTTTCCACCATCCATTCAGACAAGTTGTCCTGTGAGTGTCAAATTCTTCAAGCCCCCCTTCCTCATTATGTGTCCCAGAAATGGCAATTCTCTGATTCTAAGTATAAGTGTCTTTTTTGTTTCCATTTTCCTTAAAACTTTCTTTGCTTACATGATCCATCCATTTTGTTTTCAACATCCTTCTGTAGGACTATATTTCTGTTGCCTCTAGTCTTCTCTTCATTTATGAGGAAATTGTTCAGCATTCACTGCTCATATCATATAGTAGTTGGGACTGTTTTCTTTGTTTTTTGATGAAATTTTCCTGATTCTTAATACTGATGCTTAGTTTTAGGAATGTAACTTTTGCTATTCCAATGTGTGTTCAGATTTCTGTGTGGCATTTTCCATCCTCAGTTAAAACACTCGCTAAATATTAAAACTTTTGTACTTGTTTGATTTTGATATCTCCAATTCATAGTTCGCATTTTAGACTTTTCTTCTAGATAACAACCATACACAAAATTTTTTTTTTTTTTATCTATATTATAATTATTCCCAACACAGTTTTCTTAATGATCAGTTTTGATATATTATGTACAAGCTGTAGGTTACAATTGGTCTGGTCAATACATCAAACCCTTACTCTCTGATGTGATCATCACTTGTCCAATTTAATGACAAACTCGGATTTACAAAAGTACACACACACACACACACACAAATCAACAAAATTGATTTATCTGATTGTCTGACTCAAGAGTTTCACGTCATCAAATGTCAAATGTTTGGAAAAATCTATTGAAATCATCATCAGATCTCATATTTATACACCTGGGAATAAATGCTAATCATACTTTTCAAATTTAAAATTCTTACCATGTTACTTTTATTAGAAACATAACAACCATTAAATTTAGAACCAGTTAAAATGTTGTTTTTTAATATTACTATATTACATATATCGTAATATCACTAAATATGCATATAGCAACCTTGATATATTTGGGAAAGATATTAGAATAATCAAGAACCTATACCCTATACTGGCAGCAAACAGCAGATAGAGAATGAGTTCAGCAGATATACAAAATTAGAAAGGGGCATAAGGCAAGGATGTGTCTTCTCACCAGACTTATTCAATCTATACAGCAAGGCAATTCTGAGAGAACTAGAAATCCTACCAAGAGTCATTGTTGGCAACCACAATCTTAACAGCATAAGATACACAGATGACACAGTGTTGATAGCAGACATGGAAAGGAAACTACAAAACCTCCTACAGAAAGTAGTGGAGGAGAGCAAGAAGAAAGGACTAAGCATAAACTACAAGAAGACAAAATGCATGGTCAGAAGTCAAAAGGTGAGCCCAAAATATGATTTACAGGTTGGGGACACTAAAATCAAGCAGGTGCAGAAATTTAAATATCTGTGAAGTGTTCTGACAGAGGATGATAAGTGTGACACTGAGATCCGAAGACATATTGGGATGGCTAAAGACGCATTCCAAAAGCTAGGCAGTGTATTACAAGACAGGAGGATTTCGTTGGTAACAAAGGAAAGAATACTGAGCTGCTATGTGACGTCTGTCCTCCTTCATACAGCAAATGTTGGATGGTCTCTTCAAAGATGAAGAAGAGACTCGAGACAATGGAGGTATGGTTCTACAGAAGGATACTAAGGATACCATGGACTGAAGATGTGACCAATGATGAGGTTTTGGAGAGGACACAAACAAGGAGGAAGCATACTTAACATCAGGAAGAGGCAGCTGAAATTCCTGGGACACATAATGAGAAAGGAGGGCTGAGAGAATCTGATACTCACAGGGCAGATAGAGGGAAAGAGAGACAAGGGAAAGCAATATGTGACATACCTGGCAGACTTAAGCAAGTGGATGACAGAACAAGGTTTGGAAGAAGTAGCAAAAGATCAAAACATATTGAGAACTATAAGGGATAGGAGGAAGTGGGGAGTCATGATCACCTACATCCTGAAAGGATAAGGCATATAAAAGAAGAATGTACACACACACACACACGTTTTTTTTATTATTTTTATTATATAATACATATCTTAGGGAAAAAATAATGTTTTCCCATATGTGAGGTTTGATCAAAAAGTATCAGAACTGGTGGTATAAAAATAAAACTACAATACATATCAATTTGGCATTTAATCACTTTTGAAGTAGTCTCCTTCTGAAGCCACACACTTTATCCAGCATTGTTTCCATTGATGGAAGCATTCCTGGAACTCCTTTTTTGGGATAGCAAGCAGTTGCCTTGTCACATTCTCTTGGGTTGCTTCGACGTCTTGAAATCTTTTCCTTTTTCAAGTGGGATTTGATTTTTGAAGAGGAAAAGGTTGCAAGGGACAGGATCTGGGGAATATAGTAGTTGTTGAACCTGACAAATGTTGTGCTTGGCCAAAAACTGCTACACAAGCCATGGTCACTGATGAAAACTCTGTGGTATGATGAGGCAACCACACGCTACACACTTTCCTTCCAAGCACTGCTAGAAACAATGGAAGTGAGTGAGAAAGTTTTAACTTAGTGTGTATTGCTAATTTATGCAACTAGATATAAAAGATTTTTACCTTTCTATAACATCTTCTTAACTCAAGAACAAATAAAAATAAACACAAATGAAATAAAAACAAAAAGATCATTAAACACTCCCAAAAATGTGTGGATAAAGAAAGAAGAGATCTTTGGCATTGCAATGAGAAGCTTTCATGGTGCTGATACCTGTGAGTTCATAGGTATATATTTGCTATATGAACTAAGTAAAATAATCAATAAAAATGATATAGGCCTCTACAGAAACAATGGTCTCATAATGTTAAGAAACAGTAGCAGACAAAAGAAAAAGACAAAACCACAGAAGAAAATCATAAAAATTTTCAAAAATATGGGATTTAACAAAACTAACTTAAAAGTAGATTTTCTAGATGTCACATTCAACCAAACAAAAGGTACAGATCAACTACACAGAAAGCCAAATGACAAACTACTTTACAAACATTTTCCAACCACCCATCATCAATTCTCAAGTAGATCCTGTTTTCAGTTAACTGCAGGTTATCTGACAATTCTTCCAATGAAACCGTCTTTAATGAAGCCAAGAAAAATTATGAAACAGCCTTAAAAATAGTGGATTTTTGGCAACACTCACATGCTAAGCACAGCACAAAAAGCCAATAGAAAAATAAATATAATTAATATGGTTCAACCAACCATACAACAAAAATGTAAAAATAAACATAGGTAGAATATTCATTAAACTCCTACACAAATACTTCCCCTCCTATCAAACACTCCCTACAAGATATTCAACAATAACACAGTAAAAATCAGCTACAGTTACACTGTGAACATGACACACACAATAAAAAGCACAAGAAAACAACCAACAAACCACCTGCACAAATCAAACTCACATGTAATTGCAGAGTGAAGAACAAATGTCCTTTAAATGGCAATTGCTTGCAGAACAATGTAATATACCAAGCCACTGTGAAATCAGCAGATAATGAAGGAAAAATTTATATAGGAGTAACTGAAGGACCCTGGAAACAAAGAAACTGTGCACACAAAACATCCTTTACAAATAGTAAATGTGTGAACAGCAAAATACTTTCTAAGCATATCTGGAAAATTCAAGACAACAACCAAATTACACCAAAAATATCATAAAAAATAAGGAAAACAGCATCAGCTGATAACAATAAATCCAAGGACTGTAAAGTCTGTCTGGAAGAGAAAATAGCTATAATTACTTTCCCAGACTAACACAGATTACTAAATAAATGATCAGAACTCATCTCAAAATGCAGACATAAAAACAAATTTTTACTACATCACTTAAAAATTGAAAACTAAAAATGAACAAAAATAAGTAAAGTAATAAATATAAAAAAGTAAAATAAACCAAATCAATAAGTAAACATATTAAGTAAATAATAAAGAAATTAACAAACTAGGAATGCACACATAAACACTAGTAAGCATAACAACATTCAACATCAAATAAAGTAATAAATAATAATGAGTAAAATAGTTAAACAAATAATACTATGAAATAGTGACAAAACAGCATTCAGACCACAATTATTTCTAGTCAATAGCTCCTAGAATAATTTAAAACATAACCGTTATCGCCCACCTAAATAACCATTAGAATAATACAATAGACCTACCTATAATGCACCACTGTTCAGCATATACAGATAAAGCAAAATACAATGCACATGGTCTGACAATTGCGTTTAAACATGAAATAGACTGTCACTGCTGGTTATTGACTTGAAATTACAAGAAGCCTTTTCACCAGCCATGGGAGCACAAGCATACTATCCATACCCTAGCAATCCACGCTATCGGCTATCTTGTCTCATGAATGAACCTGAGCCATCCGTTTTTTTTCTAGTCATTTGTTAGGTCAGCGTAAGGAATGATGCAACATTCTATGTCCATACCTCAACTGAATACTAAACATTTGATACACCCTACCCAGGCAGTGGGGAGAAGAGGATTCATACATTTCCCAAGGGTATTAGCACGTAAGTGAATGTAATGGATCCAACTATCCGATTTTGAATTCCAGTCAGATATGTTACATTCACTTATGTGCTAATAACGTTGGGAAAAGTATGAATCCTTTTCTTCTCCCCCAGCTATGAGTAAATAGCATGACAGACTGGGTTCTATAGCCCTGGGTGGCAACTGGTCTAGCAGAAAGAAAAACTCTGAATTCAAAACCCGCCTGCAGAGGGTTGGGTTCCATCAAGCTATCTTGCCAAAAAAGAAACTATGGGTCATGGGATAATAAGAAAAAAACTAAACAGACAGAAATAAAAGACAATACTCTCAATCAGTGTTTCTCAAACCAAGGTTCCACAAAAGGTCCCAAAGTGTTCTGTGAGAACATGCAAGATAAACTAATGCACTTTTTACTTTTTATTTAATTTCATATATGTAATAATACTAAACACAAAAATATGTTCTTGGTTATGAAAAAAAATATACTATGATATTTGCCATGTGAACTATGATGAAAAGATATGATATATAATTTTGTTTTTTATTGTAATTTGAGGGGATTTTGAGACATGTAATTTATTAAAAAGAGTAAAAAGGGCTGAGAAACGCTGCTCTAAATAAACCGATAATCTCTTAGTCACCAGTTACCTAAGACATTGAACAAAGAAATAATCAATAGCAGCTGAAACAAAATAAAACAGAAACAACTGATCATATGTGAGGAAAAGGTATCCAAGCTTCAAAAAACCTTTTGCTCAATCTATTTAAGATTAAAAAGAATTTAAGAAGAAATATTAACTGCCAGATTCCCAAGTGCATTGTGAAGTGCCAGGTTGGATTTTTATGCTTTGAAAATCTGGAAGAGTCTATGATCTTTTAGTCAGGAGAAATGCATGTACATTATTTTGTAATCATGCCTAGACTTGGAAAGTAATTCTGACTTTTAAATAAAAGAACTACTTTCCAAGTGTAGGCATGAGAATGACTATCTACTATCTCTCTGACTAAATCCATTATACTCATAAATGATAGAATTTCTAACAGGAAAGACTATTGAATAAAAAGTCTGAATTACTTTCCAAGTGTAGGCATATGAACGAATATCTGATCTCCCTTTGACTAAGTGCATTATAATTATGAATTATAGAATCCCCCAACAATGAAAGACTCTTTGTTCAATAGTCAGTCCTGTAGGGGAATTCTATAATTTATAAGTATTCTTAATGATCAGATTTAATATGTGTATTACAACTGGCTTGGTTGAGCCATAAAAACTCTCTAATTTAATTATAACTCCATGATGTTGAAGACAAGCTAAGGATTTCCAAAGTGTGTATATATATATATATATATATATATATATATATATATCACACACACACACTTATTTTTTAATCTTCTCTTCTCATACACATTGACAGGGATGTTCATATATTTAAAGCTTTTACAATTCTTGCTGTTTAGGTATATCAATATCTCAACCAGGTTGTTGAATAGCTTATTTTCATGGAGTCTCTCTAGTCAATTGTCTACAGCACTTGCTGTTAATTTTGACAGGCTTAATTTTTAATCTTTAACTGCTGTAAATCCCATAGATTAACTGTTGTAAATGCCAATAAAAAATACACAGCTCCTAATAGATTTTTATTTTTTTATTATAGTTTGTTTATATTTGTATATATGACAGTATGTTTTTAATATGCGTGTGTATATATGACTGTATTACTTTTTACCATTGTGGGTGATATCAGGTTTGTCATTTTTTGATCATCCATACTTCAGCTGTCCTGTAACACTCATGAATTTGAAACATGCTTTCATCACATATATAACGAAAACTGATTCAATACCTACTTGATCTTTGAGTTGATTGGCGACAGACATCTGCTTAAAGCAATGTATTATTTTCCTATATTTTTAATCAATTTTTTTTTTCAAAATCTAGTTAAGTAATAATCAAATTGTTTTCACTGAATTCTTTATTTCTATAACAGCCATTTTATTTTTGCATTTTCTTGTTATTTTGAGTTAAAATATTTCTGTTGGCAGATATCAAACTAGCATTTTTGGAAGTTGAAAATTTATAAACAGTTTTTGTATTTATTATTAACTTTTTTATTTAACTATGCTATTTTCTCTAATTAAAACCAAAAATAAATTGTAAATATGTTTGAATTATTGCAATATGTTTTTTAACAGTGAAATTAATATCTATCAGCCTAGATATTGAAAGTCTTACTAAAGAAAATGTGAGACAAGCATACAGAATCATTAATTGCTTTACTGTAACAGTTTCTTGCATCTCAATAGTAAAGCAAACTTGAATGTGGTTTGATTCCTGTTAAGGCACATTTCCTTGAGTAAGACTTAATCTCTAGGCCAGTAGACATTAATTTTATTAAAAAAAACAAAACAGATATTTACTCAAACATGCATACCCACTTAATTAATCTCTAAAATATATATATATATATATATATATATATATATATATATATATATATATATATATATATATATACACACACACACACACACAGGGTGCGATGGGTATATTGTCGCTATTTTATATTTTTAATTTTGCTTTATATTTTCTTGACTGCACAGTATAGTAGGGTCAGTTGGGCACCATATGTGAGAAAAAAAGAGCACCATGATGGAATTCACTCTGCCAGAAATTTGGAAATAGCATATTGTACTGCTTGGCATTCGCTCCAATACAAACATTTCAGAGTGTGTTTGGGTGTCAATCTGAGGAAAGTACAGAGGATACAGAAAGAGTTAGATGAGTCTAATGGTGATTACAAAGGTATGGCAGCTAGAAAAACTCATTCTGATCATTCTGATAAAAAAAGAACTTCCAAATTTGTTGATGATGGCTTCACTCAACACAGAGGTCTATATCAAGTACCTTGAGGAAGTTGTGCTGCCCTGGGTCAAGAGGGTGGCTGCTGGAAGACCCTATGTCTGGCAACAGGACTTCTACACCATGCCACACAAACAGGAGAACCAAGTCATGGCAGTCAGACAATTTCTGTGACCACATCACCCCTTACATCTGGACACCAAACTCCCAGACTGCAACCCCCTTGATTATTATGTGTGGGTTGCAGTTAAGTGAGAGACCAACAAAACTCCTTGTAACACCAAAGAGGAACTGAAGGCAAGGATTATGGCAGCATTCACCAACTTAAACAATGAGACTGTCCAGAAGAATTCAGGAGATTCTGAAGAAGTCTGAAGGCCGTGGTTGAAGCCAATGGTGATTTTATTGAATAAATTTACTCTTTAGTATTTCAAGATATTTTTTGTGTAATTTTGGTAAATATATCTGTTAAAATGAGATGTCAGTGTCATTTCATTTTTGCATAATTTTGATGACAATTTATCCATCGCAACCTCTCTGTGTGTGTGTGTGTGTATGTATGTGTGTATATATATATATATATATATATATATATATATACCAACACACAGACATGCATGTGAGGGTGGTGATCAATAAATTTGTAGCTTGACACAATTATCAGCTGAATGTGGCCTGAAATATAAGAATATTTATCACTGAAGTAAGTACATGGTAAGGAACAATATTGTTGAAAAATAAATATTTGTTGCATAAAATAAAAGCTTAGGCTATGGAGTTATTGATTTACCTATTTTTTAAAGGTGTACTGAAAATTTCTCATCTCAGCCAAGTAGCCCTCATCATGTCCTCTACATCAATATCTGATATTTGGTTAGATTTTGAGAAGTAGTTTGGATTGAGACCGTTATGGCACACCCGTGTGTGTGTGTAGAGAGAGAGATAAAAATAGATTATCAACATTTAAACAAACGTATAGTCCAGGAAACTACTGGAGTTTAATGCACTTAAAGGAAGGCAGAATTTGCATCACAAAAGTGCTAAATATTAAAAAAAAAAAAAAAAAAAATAGGGCAACAATTTTAATCGGTAAAAAATGTTAAAAAAAATACTTATCCATCGTTCTTCAAGTTTCTCAGATACACTGTTTGTCAGGGTCAGAAAAACTCAGTTGTATTTATTAACAGATATTATGTTTATATTACACTACATAAAAATGATAATTATTGACATCATCAAATTTAAAACATAAAATTTGAATATCAACGAATGTTATGTGATGACATTTAGACTTATTTAATTTTTATATATTTTCCATTTGAGACTGACATGTTTAACTCAGCAAATGCTACCAATGATTCTACAGTTCAAAATGTTACACATTTAATCATTGTAATATTTAAAATTACCAGTTATTTCTTTTTCATTTTTTTTTTACTTGTTTAATATATATATATAATTTATTAACTTCATTTATCATATTCAAATCAGCTATTTTAGTTTCCAAATTTAAAAAGTTTTGCTGTTTCTCTAATATATATATATATATATATATATATATATATATATATGTGTGTGTAAAAAATATATAGAAAATAGGAAAGAACTTGTTAGGTAAATAATCCAAAGTTCTTTAGTATTTTTATTATTATTTTAAAAAATAGTGCTCAATACAAAAGTAGAGCATAAATATAATTATTTATTTAAGAATATGATTCCAACACTACATAAGAGTTCTCATGTTTCAAAACAAGAATCGAAAATTTCAATATGATTATATATATATATATATATATATATATATATATATATATATATAAATTAGGAGATCAGTCGATTCCACTACCTTGGTTTCAACCTTTCCATATCGTCAGGCGGTTTGTATCAGTTGATTTCCTAATGCTTTAAAAAAAAAAATATTATTAATGAACACTTTATTATTTTAAAAGATTGAAATGAAGGTAGTAGAATCGACTGAGCTAATGTTTTAAATTTGAAAGCTCTACATGCTAAATGTTTATTTTTATTATTCATGTGTGTATTGAACACTTTTTAATGCTACTGTTTTCTGGTCTAATCCAACTCTGACCATTAACCTTTTCAGTATTATATATATATAATTTATGAACTTGTCATTTTTACTTATCATATTTTATTTTTCCCAATTTTTTTTTTTTTTTTTTTTTTTTATAAAGTTTTTTGGTGTTTCTTCAATGTCCTGATAAAACCAATCAGGGCAGATTGATTTATTTACCCAGGGAAACCAGACAAAACACCTCAATAAATTAGCAGGATTTCTGAAACAAAGTAATGAGAGGGAGATTCCAGTTCTGTCTCTAAAACATTCTCTACCTAAATGCACACACACCCACCTACACTTGTTCGTTCTGGTTGTTGCATTTCTCTAATGATAAATAATTTCAAATATAACAAGGAAACCACATACAAGAATGTATCTTCAGCATTGTTATGTTATCAAGTTGATAGTAATAATTTCTTGTTACTGTATTCTTCATTCTTCGCAATATTATTATGGCACCATTTCTCTCTTAAAATGCAAGGTTCCAGGTACCAGTAATGGCAGACAATTCAGTAGTTGTTTTTTTTATAGCAAGCAGGAACCTTACCCTGTGCCAAATTCCTCTTTGTTCAAAACTTGGAAGTGGGTATATAATTGCCAATATTTGGTTTGTATGCCAGTAATTTTTGCCACATGGTGTTAGCTCAGTGGTTAGCAGAATAGAAATTAAGACACAAGGATTTGCATTCCAATGTTGGGTTGGTGAGGTTTATTAAACATAAATTTATCAGTGGGAGATAAATTTTGAAAGATCCAAATGGATACTTTAGCTAGGGATGGCTGGCAAGTAACTGGCAGTTGGCAATAGAAAAATAATGTAATAAATCCCAAGGGAACATTTTTCACCCCTCTTAAAATTGATTATAAACATAATTGCTGCCAGATGAAAGAATTTCCAGTCAAGTGTTTATTATGAGGTGTTCCTTGGGCATTTTTGTTGGTCCCAATCCTATACTAAATGTGTTTTTCTTCTGTCATGCTGAGACATTGCCTGGTGCTAAGTGGATACTGCTCCTAATTAAACAAAATGAAGGACTTTGGTTTTTAAAACGCATTTGTCCTGTAACAATTGATTAATAATGCTCTCTGTTAATCACTGGAGAATGACACGAAAACCTCAAAGCTTTCAGCTCATAGCTGTACCTACTTAGCTATCGACATATGGCTTTTAAAATGACTGTTCACTAAAATACCTTCTGTGTTTCTACTTTATATATTTTTTTTTTTTTAGTTTTTTTTTATCACCCCCCCCCCCAAGGGTGTCAGGTTTCTACTAGGCATACATTTATTTAGTAATGAACAAGTAGCCAGCCAACTTTGTGTGTCCCCAGCTGAATAGAACGCTGATATAAGGGAGCAGGAGACCTTTAAGAAGTTTGTGAACAAAAGTATCTGTCTATAGAGTTACATATTTTTTTTTTTTTTTAAACTGAGTATTTGGCAAATTGCCAACATCTGATCATAATTCAGAAGATTTTAGGGTTATAGATATTTTTAAAAATCTATTTTGTTAATTGTTTTCTCTTTCTCCTCCCACCCCTTGTTGATAAACTCCTAAGTACATGCAAAAACTCCCAACATTTCTTTAGAAAGAAACGAACAAAAACAGTTTTGTTTACTGTGTATTCAGTCTCTGGTTTTCAAAAAGAGGCTGCCAGGAACTTTTGCACATGCCTAACATACAGAGTGGGTGGCAGGGTGGGCAACTCCAAGAGAAATCGGGAAGCCAAGTTCAAATGCTGGCCAAGTTCATTATGTTCACTTTTGCAAAAAAAAAGAAAAGAAAAAAAATACCATTTGGAAAGACAGGAACCCATTTCTTCTCCCTACCCACCACTAATAGGTTAAATAGCAAGGGTGACTAAGCACTCTTGCCTTGAGAATGGCAACCAATCTAGGAAGAAAGAAATTCTGAATGGAAAAACCAGCCTAAAGAGGGATGCGCTCCTTCAGGCTATCTTGTCCTAGACACACCCACTGCTGTTATCGCTGCATGGGCACCTGAGCTTGTTACTTCATTTAGACTATACTCATGCCTGCCTGTGGATCCATTTTTTTATTTCACTTTTTTATGGTAAATCATTTCTTACCTGAATGGCATATTATGTACATGTGTGGATTCAGGTAGGTCGGGTCAGGGATTGGCCAGAAGGCTTCTCTGTTAAAGTACAATTATTTTATATGTCTAAAATGTTATTAAAAATAACAAGTAATCATAAATTAACCTAGAAAACAAAAATCACTGGCAAAATATTGATCACTAACTGGACCCTCCATATTTTTCCCCACTCCATTTTTCTATCCTTGCTCAAAATCTTGGAACTTGAATGCGGTCCTGATGTAAAAGCCTGTCTGAAAGTACTGGTCATCACCTCAGGTTCCTGAAGTCATGATATCTCTCATAAGGTCATTGATGAAATAGTCTTTACACTATGAAGACATTAATTTTTTTATAAAATGTGAATTCAAATCCTGTCCCTTTAAAAGTGCAGCAGATTTTTTAAAAGAAAAAATGATAAAAATATTACAATGCTGATAGGAAATGATATGAATATATGTGATAGGTCAAAGGGTGTCAGCCAAAATATACATGTGATAGGTCAAAGGCCAAAATATACATGTGATAGGTCAAAGGGTGTCAATAAAATATACATGTGATAGGTCAAAGGGTGTCAGCCAAAATATACATGTGATGGTAGGTCAAAATATAATGGATAGGTCAAAGCCAAAATATACATGTGATAGGTCAAAGGGTGTCAGCCAAAATATACATGTGATAGGTCAAAGGGTGTCAGCCAAAATATACATGTGATAGGTCAAAGGGTGTCAGCCAAAATATACATGTGATAGGTCAAAGGGTGTCAGCCAAAATATACATGTGATAGGTCAAAGGGTGTCAGCCAAAATATACATGTGATAGGTCAAAGGGTGTCAGGGTGATAGGTCAAAGGGTGTCAGCCAAAATATACATGTGATAGGTCTATAAAAATTATGTGATAGGTACAAAAAATAAAATATACATGTGATAGGTCAAAGGGTGTCAGCAAAAAAATACATGTGATAGGTCAAAATGTCAGCCAAAAAATATACATGTGATTCAAAGGGTTAAAAATATACATGTGATAGGTCAAAGGGTTTTTAGGTCAAAGGGTGTCAGCCAAAATATACATGTGATAGGTCAAAGGGTGTCAGCCAAAATATACATGTGATAGGTCAAAGGGTGTCAGCCAAAATATACATGTGATAGGTCAAAGGGTGTCAGCCAAAATATACATGTGATAGGTCAAAGGGCATTATCCAGAAATTGCTATAAAAATTATTAGAAAATAAAAAATATTAAAAAATCAAAAAATGAATTTCTTTCTTTATTTTTTTTTTGTTGTTACTGTTAGTTTACCCAATACAAAGCCCAAGGGCTACTCAAGGTAGAGGGTTACTTAGTGACATTGTAAGAGAGGTAAGGAGGAAGTAAGAAAATATTATGAGGATATGTAGGATTAGTCAAATGATTATTAAATCAGATAAGACTGTTTATCAAAGTGGTAATTGGAAAAATGGTATGTGATGCATTTCATACTCTAAAAGGACTTCATCTGACTAAAGTACTGTTTTTATTGTTGAATTTTTATATATATATATATATATATATATATGGGGAGGTGGAGAAGATATCAATTAAAACATCCGTGATAATTATGCACTGAGAAGAAATACTGAAGATATAGGAATGCTAAATTTAAAAAATTTTTTTTCAGCGTTTACCATCATTGCATAATTATAACCAGCATTTCTATTTATATCCCCCCCCATTTTCCCTCTACCTCCCTTTCTCGTACCCCTCCCTTTTTCTCTCCCTCTCTCCATATATAAAATTCAACAGTAAAAACTGTACTTTAGTCTCATGAAGTCCTCTTAGAGGAGGAAACGTGTTGCATAGAATTTTTTATTTATCATTTTGACATTTTTCTGACATATAGAAACTTTATTAGCTGTAATTAATAATGAAATCCCGGCTCATAAATGTTAATTTGGATTTAAAACTAGAAACATCATTAACAAAGAATCAACGTATTGATTTTCTTCAACCTTGACCTTTGATCCACATATTTTGAAAACATTGTAAATTTAACAAAAATGTAATAAAATAAAATGAGTCCCAAAATAGCTTGTGAATTTCATCTTAGTGTTAGGAATGTTGGTCTTACTTTGGCTTGTTATCTACATGTAAAAAAATATCTACACTGTACAAATTTTATTTTGGAATGATATCTACATTGTAAAAAATATATATATATATATATATATATATATATATATATATAATAGAGAAAATGTAATTAAAATATTAAAAAAAAATTCTATTAATGTTATTCTAGCAATAAACAGCACGTACATCAGCTAAAAATGCTAAACAGAAGTTAGAAGCTTTTTTCATCATCCACCAACAGAAGTGGTCTTGGTGCAATTCATGACATATAGATTGCAATATAACGTGTAGATCACATACCAAAGTACATTCATGACCCGTAGATAACAAGCCAAAGTAGCAACAGAATGTTAATATCCAACTTGGATTTTGTGGTTGTGAATTGTCACTTTATTTTGATATAAAATGAATGAGTGATGATTTTTTTTTTTTTTTTGCTTCAGTCAAACAAGGAGTCTATTCTATCTGACTGCTTCCTATCATACAGAAAATCAAAAATGTTTTAACACCTGCTATATATTTTCTATATCTTTCTGACTTTGTAACTTGCTGCTTTTTTTGCTACTGTGGCTTATGGGTTTTTTCTTGATCAAAGCCTCTTTTACTTAAGTCATGTAGTTAGATAACATGCTTTGCCTTCATTCAACCAAGTGTAATGCTGACATGTTCTTTATAAATACTGCTTTGATTTTCCATAGTCAAGCCAGCCACTGAACATATTTATATACAATATACTGTAGGTTCTTTTTAAACTATTAATTTCCTCAAGACCGCATTTCCCCTCCTACCCAATTTGACATAAAAAAGGAATTGATGAAGATCTCCCCTCCAGTGAGAGCAAATACTAAAAAAAAAATATATATTTAAATTATCTGTGGTAGGCAGTATAAAATTTTATTAGGACTTTAAAAACAGCTATTTTAAAAAGATATATATATGTGTAATGGCTTAAAGGTGAGTCTCCGACTGATGTCAAATTGGTTGGTTTTCAATCCTAGCTTGAAGTAATTGCATATCTAGTCACACTGATGAGCTGTGATATAGCAAAACAGTCTGTTTGTAGATGACACTATATATATATATATATATATATATATATATATATATATACACACACACACACACACACACACAGGAAGAAGAAAAGCAAGGATAAGAGCAAAAAATTATCCACTGTAAAGTGGTGGATTGAAAAAACAAAGAAGCAATAAAAAAAAAATGGCTAATTGGTTATTGCTCCTTGCTTTTCAGAGCAGTCAAGGACAATAACTTTAAAAAAAAAAAAAACAAAGGGCCAAAAAATTTAAATTTATGCCAGAAATGAAGAGAAGTCTTGAAATTATCTGAACTAAACTGATTCTAATATTTGATCTTGGACAAGCATTTCAAAGCAATGATTATGTTTGACAAATGTTTAAGTTGCTTGCAGTTTCAACCAGGGGATAGCCTTACAAATATATCTACTTTAATTCAACTTCAGAAATTAGCAGCAGAAAAGCATGAGGCCAGACAGAAACGGACACAAATTGCTGCACTTTTTAATAAAAAGTAAACTGGGCAAGACCTTAAACAAAAGCTACAAAAATGTTTGATAATATAAATGCTAAATGTTTTTTTAGAAAATGACTTCTCCTTTGTTCTTCTTTGATAAGTTAGATAATGAGTGAGTCTTAATTTGGAATTATCCCAACATATTTTTTCAACTCCTCTTTCTAAGGTGTCTAGATAATCAAGCAAGTACTGTAGTTTGTTCTTATTCTGATGACCATGTCTAATTCTTATTTAGTCCTGCACAGTTATTGCCCACACTGTTTTCATTGAGGAAGTTGGAACTACCTGGTCCAAGGATTGAACTCACAATTACTGTCATCAAATTCACAATCCAAAAGTTAACTAACAATTTGCCATTTTTAAATAGCTATTTATTATCATATACAAGCATAAAAAAAAGTTAAAAAAAGGTCAATATTATTTACATATGGGTCAGCATTTTTGGCAAGCATCAAAGTGTCATTCTCAACTCTTCTGCTAATAATTATTGTGATATCGATTTGTGCTTTGTCTTAGATTCTTAGATTACTCCTGAGCACTTTTTACCTATCGTTGTAGTATCTGTGCACTGTGAGAAGTATATAATGTATGCGAAATGGGTGCTGAAAAGTTACTGACCTAATCCACTTCCTAAAATTTGACAGACCTCTTGTTAACACAGACTGACCAATCTCTTCTTGTGTTATTTACATTATTTATGTGTGAACTACTATCCTCATTTTTGTTGTCATTATCAACTGGATATTATGTCAATCTGAAATTTTGAACTGAACCTTTTATTTAATGTATGGGGGTAGAATATTCTCATTCTGCTAACTCTGTCCAGGGATAGCTTCTCTAGTTCTTATTTGGTACTGCTCAATTATTGCTCATCAAGTACATACTGCCTGGTCCAGGAATTGAACATACAATTACTTCTTTATGTGCTGTGTCCCCTCACGAAATAAGCTATCTTACCTCTTCATAATGTTCTGTCCTTTGTAGCTCTTAATAAATTTTGTCTTTTTCTTATTTCTCCTAAACCTTGTTCTTCCATCCATTTGCTCAAACTCACTAAGTATATTATGTGTCGTTTTCCTCTTTGCATCAATCTGTCCTGTGAGTATCAGACTTTTCAAGCCCTCCTTCCTCATTATGTGGTCCAGAAATTTCAACTATCTCTTTCTGAAGTTAACTATAAGTTTCCTTTTTGCTTCCATTATGTTACCAAATTCATGAACCAACACTTTATTCAACTAGTCTATTGTCCTATGGGACAATTTAGTAGAGAACTTGGAACCATAAGCCTAATCTGACTGACTGCTGATTGTCATGCTTGAATGCACTCACTGACAGGCAGAAACCTCATTGTGTGTATGAAATATATATATATATATATATATATATATATATAGGTAGCAGTCCTTCTATTATGCATGTTTCACAGAGTATGATGGACAAGTAAGTTTTTCTGTTTGAATTTCTGGGAGAAGAGTTGTCATTATTTACACGACTTATGTTCGGACTATTGTCCTCATCTTTGTTGTTGTTATCAAAATGTTTTGGACATTGTGCCTTTCCTCAGGTGTATATCGATCTGGGTAACCTACAGAAAATTCTGAACTGAACCCTTCATTTAATAAAAGTGTTGGTTTGTGAATTTGATGACATAGTAGTCATGAATTCAATCCTTGGGTTGAGCAGTGTGTACTTGCTCTCAGTAGAAATGGACAAGCAATAACAGAAGTAAAATAAAACTAAGAACTAGATGATATCCCAAGACATGAGTAGTCGAACGAAAACAGTCTACACCCATAGATTAAATGAAGGGTTCAATTCAGAATTTCTTGTAGGTTATTCAGATCAATATACACCTGAGGAAGGCCAGAGGGTACAATGGCCGAAATGTTGTGATAGCAACAACAAACCTGAGGGCAACAGCCTGAATATAAATAGTGTATATAAAAAAAAATTTCCATTCAGTTTTTCTTGTGTCCTTACAATTTTTGTTTCAAGAGCTTAAACATTCATATCCCATTCCTTTCAACCACAATTAAAATCCTTGTAGACAAAACCAATAAATTATGAACATCTAGTTCTAAAAAAAAACATTTGAAGAAGTACTTTTAATAAAAAAAATCACCAGATATACTCTCAATAGAACTTTATTTTTTTTTAACATTGTCAAGGCATCTTGGGTGTGTTTGGAAACTAAACAAAAAGTCAACTGAGAATGAAATTATTACTACACTCTTACAACACAAGAATCAAAAAAATAAACTGTCAATCCTTGTTATCATGAAAATTAAATTTCTCTTGAAGATGCTTAAAGAAGGAGCCAAAATGGACAATTTCACTGCACACTTAGGTCTAAAAATAGAAAACATATAAAGTTAAGAAAAAAAGATTAAATAAAAAAAATTTACAAAATATTTCTTGTCTTTAATTTTCAATATACCATTCATGCACAAGAATTCTTTTTTCTTTTCTTTTTTAAATCCCTTCTTGGTTTGAACAAGGACTTGTCAGCACCTCCTCCTTTTATGTGATATATATATATATATATATATATATAGTTTGTGGATGTGGTCTTTTGACTGTTCCTTGTGTATTTGTCTTCAAACAAATAAATTTTTCTTTTTGTTTGTGTCGGTTGTTCTTACAGTTTGTAATTTGATCATTCAGTTGTTGATGAAGGCGGATATCCATTTGTTTTCTTAAAATGTACTTCTGTATCGCTTAGGCCAAGCATTTTCTTTCTTTCTTTTTTTCAAACAATTGCCCTTCAGGAGTTTCCTTTTTAAATATCCAAATATTTATATTGGCACCATGCGGGTGGGGAGAAAGCTATCTGTCTAAGAACTGGTTAAGCCAAACAATCTTGGTTGAGGAGATGAATAATCTAGGACAGGGAAGAAAAGTGACAAAAGATCAGTAAGACAGTTGGTCGGGTGGGGACTCTCCCCTATCAGCTATTACCTGTATCACCTAACTCTTTGTTTTGGGAATGGGTTCAACAAAAAAATAAAAAAAATAAAAATAAAAACAAAAATGTTATTTTATATCAACTGATTCTTAACTAATTGTAGAAGAGAACCAGACTAACACAAAGTGTGCAGATACCCACACCACCAGACACACCCTGGTTGAGATAAGTCTCCTAACTGTCATCACCAATGAAACTTTATTTACTTGATTCCCATGATGGGGTATGTGACACAAGGTTGGTTTTAATGTTCGATGTGCCCATACATGTAGTAAATATGGGCCAGGGATAAAAATTGCCCAGTCCTTGCAACCAGTTATGCTGGCATTTGATTCTATCAACCCTCCCTCTTTAGTGCAATGAGGGAGATGCTGCTGCATGATTCAGTATCAAGGAATCCCCCCCCACCTTCCTGATACTAAAAGAAAAAGTCAGTCTTATATGCTTGGAGCCAACACAATAGATTAGCTGGGATTCTTTTGATACCCTAGCATCAATATTCTCAAGAAAATTAGCATAATACCTGCCATACAAATGTATCAGTGAGGTCGTCCCTGTTGAGAGACTATATTCTCTAAACATCCAAGAGAACACAACTTTTAGCTATACCAAACCTACTCTCATTGAGAATTTTTCTTTTTTTTTCTTTTTTTTTTTCTGTTTTGGTCTAGTTTTTGGTTATTCTGACAGGTCAACTTGTTTAAATTTCAATTCCAACTTTTATTTTCATTTTTTCCTATCAGTTTGGAATTTTCTTTTTTTTTTGTTTATTCAGCATTGTCATGCTTTCAGGTATGGAACAAAGCAAAGCTGGACCCCCCCCCCAAACACACACACACTGTTACCCCTTTTCTTTCTTTTTTTTACCCCTTTTCTTTTTTTTTTACCCCTTTTCTTTTTTTTTACCCCTTTTCTTTTTTTTTACCCTTTTTCTTTTTTTTTTACCCCTTTTTTTTTTTTTTACCCTTTTTCTTTTTTTTTACCCTTTTTTTTTTTAATTTTTTTTTTTTTTACCCCTTTTCTTTTTTTTTTTAGATTTTTTTTTTTTTTACCCTTTTCTTTTTTTTACCCTTTTTTTTTTTTTTTTTTACCACTTTTCTTTTTTTTTTTACTCCTTTTCTTTTCTTTTTTTCTTTTCCTTTTTTATTTCACCCCAAGCAAAGCAATAAAATTGCTAAAACATATGAGATTACTGAGAAGAGAACACAAGAGAATAAGAGAAGGAAAAAAAACAATATTAAAAAGTGAAAAATAAAAGAATAGACTTTATATTTTTTTTCATTTCTGGAACAGTTATAAATTCACTTAAACAGACAAAAAATCATAATAGCTGAAGAAAATAAAAATAAAAAAATTAATGAACCAAATTAAAAAAAAACATTTTTACACTCATGCCTTTAGTCATGAATCCTCAGAGTCCTGTGCTCAGTCCCATTGCCAGTCAATGTAAATAATAACTCCACATCACAGACATTTAGATAGGATCTTTTTTTTTTTTTTTTTTTTTCCAGTAATGGAATTAAAATTTGACTAAATCTTATGCAACTTCATTATTGATGCCAGTGTGGTATAAGCAAGTCAAAAAAAGAAAAAGAAAAGTAACTGAATCTTATTTTATGCTATCCTCAAGAATCCTTTTACTTTACTTACATCGAAATATTTTTCTTTTCTATTTTTTAGGCCCAAGCATAAAAAAATTACTTGCTCCAAAATTAAACAACCTGAGTAGTGGTCAAATTCTTAAGTTACTTAACAAAACATCATATAATTTATTAACTTTTAGGACAGAATTATCTCTTGACACATGTGTTTCAATTATAGGCTGCCTTGCCATTTCCTCTCAAAGTTATCTTCTAAATAGTCTCATTTCAATCTCTCACTCTCTCGCACACACATTCTTGCCCGTAATCAAATATCTTCAGATGTGCTTCTGTAAAAGCTTTGTGAACAAAAAAAAATG
The DNA here is from genome assembly GCA_903632075.3 of Acanthosepion pharaonis. Classification (NCBI taxonomy): domain Eukaryota; kingdom Metazoa; phylum Mollusca; class Cephalopoda; order Sepiida; family Sepiidae; genus Acanthosepion; species Acanthosepion pharaonis. The sequence continues at coordinate 379,063 of CAHIKZ030001944.1, forward strand.
TCTCTGAAACAAGAATTTCAGGCACTCTGACAAATCATAACAATTACAAAGAAGCCGTAAGTGTCATAAGTTATAGAAATTTGAGCTGAGTAAATATAGACATTTGCTTATATTATTAATAACAGATATTTACTTATGGTTGTTCTGAGGGTGAAGTAAATGAAAATACATGGATTGTGTTAAAAGAAAAGTTTTACTTTGTGTCCCTATTTTATTAGTTCTTTGCTAAAAACTCTTTTTATTTCTAGAAGTGTAGAACCTATTTCTGTCAGTTCATTAAAGACCAGACAGAGCAACTTTAAGCATTAGGCTTAATGGCTTATCACATCTGACCACACCCGCTCCCCTCCAAAAAAAAATTTTTAATTTTAGAATTGCTGTAATTGATTTCTGAAACCTTCTTATAAACAATGGACTGTATTTGATGGCAAAGAAGACCTATGTCTCTTTCTCACCCCCATCAAAATTGGCTCAAAATATATTTTGAGAGGTTATGGCATTTGATAGCTTCATGTTTACTGAGATACTATGGGTTAACAGAAGTACCAGAACTTGTAACTACAGTGCAACCTTGGTTCTCGAATGTCTCACATGTCAAACAAATAGGTTTTCGAACAGAAAGTTCAAGATGAAAATGCCTCGGTTATCGAACAAAATTTTGATTTTTGAACAACATTCCCAAACCAAGTTAACCCGAACGGAATAATTTCTGAGTTGACCGCCATTCGTGTGTTGAGGCATGCTTTTCTCTTCTACTTTTATTGTACTGTGACTTTTTTCTCTACATTGATTCCTATTGGAAAAATAGTTTCAGTTTACGAACAGCCTTCAGGAATGAATTAAATTTGTGAACTGACGTTCCACTGTAATTTAACAATAATGGTAATAATAGTAATGGATAAAAATAATAATAAAAATAGAATAATAATAAAAAAGTAAGAATAATAAAAAGAAAATAACATAATAATGAAAAATTTATTTCTAGTTGAGTCTTGAGTGTGAAACATTATGTTGGTATAAATGCAGAAAGGCTAAAGTGGAATGGCTCAATGAAAAATGTGCAAAAATAGAAAGAATGAGTATCACAGATAAAGCAGAATAAGAGAACTAAAAGGATGATTTTAGCATTAACAAGATTATTAGCATAATAGATGAAATATACAACAGTGATGATATAATGGAAGACCTAAGTAGATCCATTTTCATAGTACTGCCTCAAGCCAGGTGCAAATAAATGTGAACACCACTGGACCATCAGCCCAATGAGCCATATAACAAAATATATCATTTGAATTCTGATTAAGAGAGCATACAGTAGAATCAGACCAGAAACAAATACTGTAGGTTCATCAAAGACAATGAAATGAGGAATGTGATATTTATGCTCAGAATGATATAAGAAACATCAATACAAATGCGGGAGGAGATATACCTGTGTTTTATAGATTATGTAAACGCGTTCAATAAAGTACGTCACAAAGAACTGTCGAAATGAGGTAGTCTCAACATATTTAGGAAGGATATTATATTAATCCAGAAACTATATTGGCAGCAAGCCACCTGCATATGGATAGAAAATGAATTCAGTAAATCTACAAAAATAGAAAGGGGTGTAAGACAAGGATGTGTCTTCTTACCAGACTTATTCAACCTATACAGTGAAGTGAGCCTGAGAAAATTAGCAGTCCTACAAGGATTCACTATTGGCAGCCACAATCTTTATATAATATATACAGATAAGTGTTGATAGCAGACATAGAAAGGAAACTATAAGAACTCCCTTCAGAATGAGTGAAGGAAGGAAGGAAAGAAAGAAGACGAAATGCATGGTTGTTTCTAAAAAGGAACAGTCAAACATGAAAATTACAAATTGGAGATACTGAAATCAAACAAGTGCAACAATTTAAGTATCTGAGAAGCATTTTAACAGAGGATGGAAAGTGTGACTGAATTCCAAAGGAGCATTGTTATAGCAAAAGATGCCTTCAAAAGCTAAGCAAAGTATTAACAAATAGAAAAATATCGTTAGAAACAAAGAAAAAGATTAATAAACTGTTATGTAATATTAGTCCTCCTATATGGCAGTGAATGTTAGACAGTCTCCTCATAGATGAAGATACTTGAAGCAACAGAAATGTGGTTCTACAGAAGGATGCTGAGAATACCATGAAGCAAACGTGGGCAATGACAAAGTTCTAGAAAATATATGGAAACAAAAAGGAAACTTATACATAAGATAAGGAAGAGAGAGTTGAAATTTATAGGGCACATAATGAGGAAAGAGGACTTGGAAAATTTGATACTCACAGGACAGAACAAAGGCAAGAAAGACAGGAAATTAATGCATAATATACCTGGCAATATTGAGTGACTGTATTGTAGAGCAGGGTTTGAGAGAGAGATGGTGAAAAGCCAAAATTTATTGAGAGCTACAAATGGCAGGAAGATGAGAAGAGCCATGATTACCTACACCCTGAAGGGACACGGCATATAGAAGACATAAAAGCCGTGAATGTTGAAACTCTGCTTAGTTCACGTTTTCCCTCATACAATCACTATCCTGTTTTGCTTGCTATTCAAATGTTAACTATTTATTCCTCTCCTGCCTCTACCCAATTATATTACTTAGGTTTTTATTCCTCTCTTGTTAATGTGATGGTGGAGTTGTAGGAAGAAACCCATAAATGAGTTTTTACTTCTTTGTTTTTAGGATCCAGAGCCGAGTTCTCCTTAGGGATCAATATGTTATCCTGTTGGACAAAGACCATTAAGAGCAAAGCAGTTTCATGAAGTTATTTTTTTCCCCTACTCTGTGTCCCTTCTTGACAGCTCAATATTTTCTTTTTATTAATATGTTGCTGTGCCTTGTGCATGGATTTGAAAGATATATGGCTCTCTTTTGGATCATTTGTCTTCAGTTGGTGCCTAAACGGCCATTTTTATTTTTTTGTTATAAAAATTCTCATGGTATTGCATTTTTCTATTTACTTTTAAAAACCATCTTGTTAATAAATGGATCATCCTGGGCATTCAGGGGTAAACAAGTTTACAGGTTTTCATATAAATAATTTCTTTCTATTGCACATTTGTTTTTCTATTCTTTCTCTTGGTTTTAACCTAAAAGATGATTTACCGAAAAGTTTTAGGTAATTTATCATTTAGCTTGATTAACAAATTAAATCAAATCTAAAGATCCTTCTGGGTATAAAAACTGAATCAGCATCTTGTGTTACAATATATTGTGTAAAAAAAAAATAAAAATAAAAAATATATTTATAAAATATTTATTCAGAATTATAACATATGCATGTTATAGAATTGCTACAAAAATTTCAATTTTGTTTCAAAACTACTGGTATCTTATCAAGTGATTGTGTTGATTGCAAAATGAAGGGTTTTAAGAGTTCAAAAACCAACCAAACTCCCTCATTGGGGAAAACATTGTTACATAACCACTCAGAATACAGGTATATGGTAATTCAAAATAACATGACAATATACCCTAAGTACAATCAATTAGTGCATTAAAGTTAAGGTTACATTAAATTAGAAATCAATATAACAAATAAAGTGGTTATCAGAATTTCATTCCATCGGTACCAACCCTCTACTTGTATATATATATATATATATATATATATATATATATATATATGTGTGTGTGTATATATAAAGTTATGTCATCTCAGATATATGTGTGTGTATATATATATATATATATATATATATATATATATGTTTATATAAAATAAACCCAAATGAGTCAGGTACTACCTCTGTAGGTTTCACCAAATGGGATCATCAGGATAAACTGAGCACTCTTCATTTTAACTTATTATTCGCAGAGATTTAAGGTACTGGATAATTTCTTTTGCCCTGTTTGGCGGTTTCTGGTGCATTCTTTTTTCTTTTTTTCTTTTTTTTTTTTTTTTCTTTTTTTTTTTCCATTTTTCCTTGGATGCCGATTTAATTGAAAATTCTGCTGTCCAGGTTTTTTCAGCCACTGAGTTTAAAGAGATTTACACACACACACACACACACATATATATATATATATATAAGAAAATTGTGTGTCATCTCGGAGATATATATATATATATATATATATATATATATATATGTTAAAGATCAAAGTGGATCGGAATCCAACAGGAGGATAAATAAAGATTGATATGCGTTATTTGTTCTTTATTTTATCATATATATAAAGAAAATTATGTCATCATCTCATATGGGAGTGCCATTAGCACACAAGGGGTTGTAAAGAGGCGTGATAGAGGAAAGGATGAAGAGAAGGACAGGGAATGGATCAAAGTATCTGGAGATGTTGATTGACATTACATTTGAATAGTTAGAGATTATATAGCTATCAGGGAAGCAAGTAACAGGAAGGGAGGTCCACAGAATGAGAGTGCAATGCATGAAGTGTATATATATAAATAGATGTGTGTGTAAAATGAACAGTATGACCTATACTGAATTTTTTTTTTTTCTAATTTCTGTCACACTAAAACAAATTGATATATAAAATAACTGGACCCTAACATGAAGGTAATCAGACTTAGCTATTAAGCTTGCATTTTGCTGTTTGAACAGCAACTTGATTTCTTGAATTGTGCACAGATATTCTGATTTAAGACACTACATAAATAACCATTTTTGATGGGTACCCTGCTATTATAAATTATTAATATTTTTATTTTTACTTATGAATAAACTTTAAGTTTTTACTACTGCAGGAGGTAATATGTCTACCTGCAAGTGGTGCTTGGCAAGTGAGGCACATCTCTTCCATCGATTTGGCTGAAAGATGACAATTCTTCATTGCTTTTTATGTTCTCACTCTCATTTTTTATACTCCTCCCCACCAATAGTAAATGTCGCAAAAATTTATGTTGCTTTCCAAGACAGATTTACAACAATCCTTTGTCTTGGTCCATTACACGCCTGTCTAGACTATCTACAAGCATTAATATTTCATACAAGATATATGTCCTTTGATGTTTCTCCAATTTTTCTTCACTCAGATAGAAAATAAACTCTTTGTCACCACCTTGTTATTTAGTACAATTCTCACACACACATACACATATACAAGTGGGTGATGAAAAGTTCTTTGTCTGACCAAGAAGTCTTTCTCTACAAAATTCTGATATTTGATCAAATTTTTGGAAAGAAGTGGGACTGTGTATGTATGTCTCTCTCTCTCTCTCTATATATATATATATATATAATTTTGGGACCACCTTGGTAAATTAATTAATTTTGTTAATTTTACACCAAAATCAAGAATGATCAATAGTATGCTTTTCTTGGTATATTTTACATTCTCGCAAAATTTTAGTGCTTGACTCAATTTTTGTAAGTGGAAATGTGTCTGTATATATATATATATATATATATATATATATATATATATATATATATATATATTAGTGAATATACATAGTATCCCATGTCAACTTGGGATATATATCATATATATATATATATATATATATATATATATATATATATATATATATATATGTGTGTGAAAAGATTTTGGGGCCACCTTGATAAATTAATTTCAATAATTTATCCAAAAATTGAGTGATTAGCATTATGCTATTTTGGTACATTTTATTATTTTTGAGAACCAGAAAATAAGTTACTGCATTTTCGTTAATGCTGCATGGTGGATGACAGAGCATCTTAGGCATAATTATGCTGAAAAAAAAAAAGCCATGCAAAAATACTGGGTCACCAGTGGAAATTCCACTTTTCAGTTCTTTTCTTCAGTCAAAAAGAAAAGTTATTTCATTTTTTTTTTTTTTCTTTTTACCAAAAAATGATCTTTATTATTACAGAAAGTACAAAATGTCACAATATCAAGTTAGTAATTAGTTTTGCTGTCTTTTGCTGAAATAATTGCCTCAATTCGATGTGGCATTGAACAGAACACTATCTAGATTTTCTCATTAGGAATTTTTTCCCCATTGTTCTTGGCAGTAATCCCAAAACTCTTGGAGATTGCGTGGTTTTTGTTGGTGGATTTGTTTCTTTAGTTTGCACTGTAATGGTTCAGTTATATTAAGCTCAGAACTTTGTGTTGTCCAGTCTTCCAAAAGTTGAACATCTTAATGCATTAAGAACCTTTTTATTGCACATGATGTGTGGCAAGGAGCACTGTCATGCTGAAATATTTCTCCATCTTTGTAGTCTGGCAGAAGATTAGACCATAGTAAATTAATATAGTTTTCACTGTTACTGTTTCCATCAACTTTTACTAATTTTCTTCTACCATCACTTTTTATTACCATTACATGTCCCTCACTATATTTTACTATATTTGTGTTGGAACTTTCTTGTTTCTTTCTTCCATATTCTCTTATTTTGCATTCATCACTAAAATTTACTGCAGTGTAACCCGGATATAAGAGATTTTCTCTGGTCCCAAAGTGTTCCCATACTTACCTAAACAAAATAGACCAAACCCGAATATAAGAGACTTCTTCTCCGGTCCCGACAACTCTCTTATATCCGGGTGACACTGTATTTGGCATTTTCCAGCATCCACTTAGCTGTTTTTTTGACCACTTCAATCTTCTATTTTGATGTTTTTTTTGTTTGTTTGTTTTTTTTTGTTAAAATTTTTTAAAAATACAAAATTAATTTTGTAATCTGGTGTTCTTTTTTCATAGATCTGCTTCAGAATATACTCCGATCATTTGTAAACATCTATGCTGATGATACAATGATATACGGGTGTACCTCTGAAACTCTTGACAATCAGAGATTGGCAGCTGACCTCTCTTGCAATCTAACACTAACTTCCCAGCGGGGGAAAAAATAAAACTTGCTGGTTACATTCTATCACCACTGATTAGACCAAAAACTGCCACCAATCACGATGACCTGATGTCTCCTCAAGGAGGCTCCATGCCTTAAGAGAATATTGGGCCTTAAATTCACATCCAACCTTAAGAACTCTTATATGCGATCATTAAAGATAGTGAATGGACAGTTGCATACCAGACATTTGCATCCTGGACGAATGTGTCCCTGGATAATTGTGCACCTCTGATAATTTTTTGGAGCTTTTTTTTTTTTTTTTTAAAGAGTTGTTTAATATAAAAATTTGAACACCAATACATTTAATTACTCTAAAGAAGCAGAAAGATATTTACCATTTTTAAAAAAAAAAAAAAAAGACAAAATTTCTTTCTTTTTTTTTTTTTTTTTTTTTTTTTTTTTTTTTAAGCAAGAGAAAATTAATCTAGCAGTCTCAGTTCACTCCAGTAGTCTGTACCACAAACATCTAATAGATTCTGGATTTTATAGATTATATTTTTATTTGGAACTCATGGCTAAATTCCGAAAATCAAGCCCTGGTAGGAAAATATTTGTGGACGAGGAAAATTACAGTTACCACTATCATAAGAAAAATGCTGATGAAGCAAAAAATATACTAGCGATGTGTAGAGTGATCTTGTAGCACTGTTAATCTGTTATTGCATTTCAAACAAAAATAAACTTTTAATGTTTTTTATTTTATTCCTTTTTTAAAAATTTATGATTACTACCTATGCTTTTTTTTTTTTTTTTTTTATATATTTATGGTAATTGCCTTTAAAAGCTTCAAAAATTATCAGGTATGCAATTGAATGGGGTGCAAATGTCCAGTACACAACTGTCCTAGGACCAACTAAAGATGCAGGTAAAAGGATCAGCTCCTTGTACCACTCTCGGAAGTACCTGACTCCTCATGCTATCCTCTATGTTTATAAAATCCAGATCAGGCCCAAAATGGAGTACTGTTGCCATATATGGATGGGAGCTGCCCAGACCTCATTTTCCAGACTAGATAGAGTTCAAAGCCCTTGTTGGAGAAGAATTATTTTCCGCCCTCAAACCTCTCTCTCACAGATGGGAGGTGGTGAATCTCTCACTGCTCTATTGCTACTGTCATAGAAAGTGCTCAGAAGAACTACATTCCTTGGTTCCGCCAGGTCTAACCTTCACAGCTAGGACCCACCATGCTACTTAGGTAGTAGCAAACCACCCACATTCCCTCCGTATTCCATCGGCAAGGAGTAAGTTTCACCCAAATAGCTTCTTCCCATGAACCACTGACCTGTAGAACAAACTCCCAAGAGGATGTTTTGACAATCAATATAATTACCTGTTGAAGTCTAGAGTTAACCATTATCTTCCCCTCCTATCTATATAAACCACCTCTTAACGTAACCCTCTACTTCAAGTGGCCCCTGGGCCTTGTACAGACGGAAACTTACTATAAAAGAAGATATTGCCATCCAATTAAGCACTGAAGTTTAGTTTTCCAAAAATGCTTTTCTTTTTTTTTTAGATTCCGTAGATGGATCAATTTACAATACTGGATCCCTCTCTTATTAACTTCTATAAAAATCTAATTAAAAAAAATAAAAGATTTTTCTTTTCATATTCATGATCGGGATTACTTAATATGAAAAAACAAATTTGAAAAGAGGGATTATTTCTGTCCACAGTTCCTATTGTATGTCTTAACCAATATATTTATATTAAAATATATATAAAAATTATTTTGATTTTTATGCCCGCATAAATAATTCAATCATTTTTTTTTTTATGTGTGTACTCTGCTTGTCTACAAATAATTGCTGTCACAAATGATCAGACAAAACAAATCTAATTTATTTATTGTCATGCAATGTTCAAATTTGTCAAGATTGATGATGATTTTAGGGAGACTTTTTTTTTTCATTTTTTTTTCATTTTTTTGTCCAGACAAATTGAGATAACCTTGCTGTATTAGAATGTAGACTGGTTGTCAGTTATGTGCTATCAGCTTAAACAATAAACAGAAGTCTTCTCTCTTTTTTTTTTTTTTTTTCTTTTTTTCTTTCTACTAAAAGCAAAAATACCGTGCCTTCAGAAACAAGTCATCTTTGGTTTCAGAAGTGGAGTGGTGTAGTGTGGAGCAGAACTGTACGGGCCAGATAAAAACATGGTTAAAATAGTTAGTGGTCTGTACAATACAGACCTGGTCCTTGCTTCCACTGGAGCAAGAGCTGGCCACCTCCCCCTCTGGACTGAAGAAAAAAATATTCTGAAGAACCCTTATGATTGAGCCTGTATGGTCAGACATTTTCTTCAAGCGCTGATAAACAGGAAGACTTTATTTTACTGGCATGTGTGCATGTTTGGTGGTGGGGGCATTCTTACTCAACTGCTAAGGTTACCTAGCATTGCCCAGACAGAAGTAGCTTCTGAGATAAATAGTAACCTTAGTTTATCTGTGCTACCATTAAGAGATGTGTCGAGGTTAAAGAAAGTGACAATGTGGTAGGAATAAATGAATGCTGAGAGGAAAGAGAACAAAAAAAAAAAAAACTAATATTGGGATGTATCAAAAGTATTTTCATTTTTTATCAACTGTGTAATGGTGTACATATGGCCTCTTTTAAGGGTTAAGATTTTCAAGTTTTGTATGCCGCTTGTCAGGTTTTCTACCTTCCATTTTTAAAATGTCATTATCAACTAAAGTAATTTTTGTCAACTGTATACAACTGCTTTCTTAGATCAACAATTAAAAAACGTTATTATAGTGAACACTTCTTATTTGGAATAGATGGCCCATTTTAATAACATTTGAAGTAATAAAAATGTTGGATTAAAAATAAAATCAAAATATATATGTGAAAAGTGTATATAAATATAAATAAATATATATATGTATACTTATTTATATATTATATGCACGGTACTTATTAGAAAGCACTCAATATCAGAGATAGAGCTAACATATTTGGTTGGATAGATGTGAGTTTGTCTGACAATCGCTAACGCGTGAAGCGCAAGGTCACAAACTCAGATCTATCCAACCAAATATATATATATATATATATATATATATAATATACACACACAGTGAGGGTAAATAAATATTTGTACACCATGAAATTTTTTAATTAGCATAATTATAAATTATGAAAAAACTTAAAAATCCATACAATATTTCTACACCATTGTATAATACTGCAATATGCAAAAAAAAATTATAAAACTTTGTTATAAATGAAATTTTGTGGCAAAAAAAAGTATTTGTTCAAAATCTGTCTTTAATATTAAAAGGCTTAAATTACCTTTATTTACATAATTCTTTGTAAGATTTTGCTAGATTCTTCCAGGTACCTTATTACAGGAACAATCTTGAAGATTGCACAATTCATTTCTTATATAACGTTACCTCTGCACACAAATCATACACAATAATTTTCATCATGGGGAAAGGCAAGGAACTATGAAATTTGCAAAAAGAATTGAGCATCAAATATTGGAAGGAAGGCAAAAGCTATAGGAAAATAGCAGATACCCTGAATATACCATTTACTACTATTAGTTCCGTTATTATAAAAAGGGGAAAACTGTTGAGAACAAATTGAGATCTGGCGCACCATGCAAGATTTCTCCCAGATCAATGAGAAGAATTCAGTGCAAAATTCAAGAAAATTTAATGGCTACTCAGAAGTTCAGGAATAATTTTAATGCCTCAGGTGTTATTTATTGCAAAGTGAACAATAAGCAATGAACTTCAGAAAAGTCAACTAAGATCGCATTCTCCAAGAAAAACTCCACTACTATTGAAGAAACATGGGGTTACTCAGTTAAAATTTGTTTGTGAACATAAGAATAAACCTGAATCATTTTGGGAAAGTGTTTTATGGACAGATGAAGTAAAAATTGAACTATTTGGGTTTAATTCAAGGACTCACATTTAGAGAAAAGACTGCACACACAGACTTTGTACTGAAGAACACAATCCCAATGGTGAAATTTGGTGGTGGCAATATCATGGTTTGGGGTTGTTTTTCTGCTGATGGTACAGGTAATTTAGAGATGATAATGGTAGAATGAATTCAAAAATATACCAAGAGATTTTGGACTTTAATCTGTTTGGGTCAGTAGTAAAGCTTAGACTCCCAAATGAATGGGTTTTGCAACAAGATAATGACTTTAAATATATGGCTAACTCTACAAAAAAATAGCTTATTGAAAGCAATGTCATTACATTTGAATGACCATCACAGTCTCCAGACTTGAATCCAATATAGAATTTGTGGTATTTATTAAAAATTCAAGTTAGAGCTCTAAAAGAAAATCCTGGACCTAAAGAGGATATGCATAAAAAGAATGGAGTAAAATACCAATGAAAACTTGCAAATCATTGATTAAAAGCTACAGAAAAGCTGCTGCTGATTTGAGTAAAGGATATGCTACAAAGTATTAAATAGGTATTATAATTTTGTATGAAAACTTTTTTTGCCTCCAGATTTTTTAAATTTCATATAATTTCATTAATATAACTAATTTTTCTGAATTTTTTTTTTTCATGTATTGCAGCATTATCCCATGGTATACAAATATTGTATGGATTTTAAAATTCTTTTATAAAATCTGTTAAGTAAAAAAAAAAATTCATGGTGTACGAATATTTCTTTTCACTCACTGTATATATAATATATAATGGACATTGAGGTTAACACGCAGCAGTGACAGTCTGTTTCATGCTTAAATGTAATCATCAGACCTGAAGATTGTATTCAGGCATAAAACAGAATTTCTTCTAATGGGTATTGACTACAATGTTCACTTTTATATTTACATACTTTCTCTCCTTAATATTGAGCACTTTAACCCATAAATATAGCATACACTAAAACTATATTTTTATCATATATATATATATATATATATATATATTTCAAAAATTAAGAGATCATCCACTCATGTTACCTTGGTTTCAACCATTCGATGATATTATCAGGCAATATAGGCTAAATGATTTCCTAATGCTTTATTATTCATATATGAACGCTCAACATGAAGGTCTAATACAAGGGGTGGCATAAGGCAAGAGTAATGAAATTGTATTAGAGGGGGAGTAAATAAATTGTACATACTTTCATCTGGGTTCATATGAACTCAAAAAGTACTTTTTAGTGTGGGAACATTGCAACATTATTTCAGATCTTTCATTTAGTAGATTATTTTGTGATATGGAAATGTTATTATTGTTAATGTTTCCTCCTGGCACAGTTTGCAGATATCACTACAATTGCTGTAAGGTTTAGCTGTTCTTAATATTCTCCAGTTTACAATTGGATTTTTGTTATTTTTTTTCTTTTAATTCTCATACATAGCTGGCCTGCCTGGTACAATTCCTAAGGCTTTCTAGTCTGAATGATGATTTGTGATTATACCATCTCTTCTTGAAGCTGCCTTCAGTACACCCCATGTATATTTTACTCTGGCCATTTATATCATTTACTTTGGTTTTGTAAATTATTTCTTCCCTTTTGCAAACTCCATCCAGTGGATATTTACCTTTTATGTCTACAGTTACATGTTTCACTGTTAATGGATATCTTGCTGTACATTAGCTTTGAAGTTCCTGTCATTTTGTCTTTTATTATAGTTTCCAAATTTTCCAAATTATTAGTACAGCAATAGTTTAATTTAACTGTATTTTTATTAAAGATTTTGTGCAATTCAGAATTTTTAGGGAAGTGTTTATTAAGCAATTTGATGTATCTTTATTTTGTGTTTATATACATTGTATTTATTTTCAATTTTTCTAGTTACATTATTTCCCTATATTACATATGATTCATTATTGTATATAATTGACAATAAAATTTGTATTTGATATGAATATCACTTTATGAAAATTGAGAATTAGTAGAGTGGGCAAGGGCATAAGACCCTTGCACCAGCCCTGGTGAATATTGTGGCACAATATTACATTTTTAGTGCAATTGTCAATCTCTGATATTTGATAGAAACAAGCTTTACACTGCTTTTGACACCTGGGTGCAACTATACCAATTGTGCAGGAAATCATTTGGTTGCTTCAAATTGAGTTTCCTGTTTTTTGTAAATGACCAGTGAGTTCATTGTGGACAATTTTCTGATATGTTTGCTTAAATGTGACTAACACAACTGTGTGGGGAAAGTAAGGGAGGACATGGCATTAACCTCAGGGGCTTTACTGAGAAGTTTAATTTGATCTACAATAATAAGTGCACATTCTCTCTGATTTCAGTGGACCTGCTGGGTGACACTATTTCTAAGGGTAAAAATTAAACCTGATCCTGTAAGATTTTAGCCAATCAAAGGACTTCCTCTTCCTCAGGATATGTATCCAGTTTATTGTGTTATTGGCATGTTCTCATATTATTCTCGCTGGATTGTAAGCCACTATGAGAAGATTACTCTTCTTGTGCAAGTTAAGCCTTTTCCACAACTCGAGATGGCTGAAAAGGCATTACAATGTTTGAAATCTGAGATGGAAAATGCTGAGGTGAATTCTATTAAGGTAACAATTCTCTTTGTTATGGAGATGTATACATTTGATCAAACTACCACTGTCACCTTAAATCAATCTGGTCGACCATTTGTTTTCTTTTCAAGAGTATAAATGCAAATATAGAAAAGACGGCCTATGCTATAGTGAAGACTGTTCTTGATCAAAAATCAGTCACATTCAGTCTCATGAAATTAAGTATAAAATTAAAAGATGGATTATTTTTAGCTAAGCTTGTTTAAGTTATGACAAAATACCACCTTTAGAAGAGATAATCTTACTGCAGATTTTTTGTCTTCACCAGACTATTTTGCTATTGGGTTTGGTGTTTTCATTAAACTGCACAACTTTCTTAGCCATCAACATCCATTATGCAACTTTCTGGCCATCCAGACATTATTAGGTTACATTTCGTTAGAACATGTAACCTATCATTCTCTGCTGAGGATGTTAAAAAAAATCTTTTCAGTCTTGTGCTCCATTTGTACTGACTACCAACCAATTTTGTTGACCGGGTGTATCACTTTTGATCAAGATAACTATATCATTGGAGAGACTCAAAATTTTTAAACGCTCTTTGCAATCAACTTCAAATAACTGATACTTACTTATCACAAAAGACAAGTTCATATGTTTTCCTTTCACTTTTAACTATGCAGATATGATGTCTCAAACAGTGATCTAGTGTTTTAGCGAGTTATTTTGGACAAAAGTACTTCATTGGATGTGAGAAACTTTTTTGCATAGCCATGGAATTTCTACTAGCCAGACCACCCTTTATAATTCTCAAGGGAGTGGATTGTGTAAATAGAAAGGTATGGCAGGCTGTAACCTGATAACCAGGCTCCATTATACCAATCTGAGTTTGTACACAGTTCACCTATCTGGACATTTGATTTTAGAGGCAATTTTTTTTACTAGCAAATTTGTCTAAATCTTAAGCAACTACTCTACTGAGGTGTTATATGTCTTAAGCAACTCAGGCATACCTGTAGATTTGCATAATTGCAAAATCTGTGTTCACTGAGTAATATTAATACTAATAAAACCTGAACAGAAATAGATGACACTTTTTTTTAATAAGCAACTTGTTTATAAGCAACTGTTAAAATTTGACTAAATTTTAATCAACTTTACTACTGATATCAGTTTGTTTTATGCAATTCAAAAGAAAAAATAAACATAAAATTAGAAAAGAAAAAGTTACAAAATTTTATTAGTGTATTTAAGAATTCTACCAATTGGTGATGTTCAGAACAAAATTTTGTCACCTATATAATTTCTATCAGTTCATCTTGTGTTTATTATTTCTTATTCACTTTTTTGTCTTGTAATGCCACTTCCTATGATTCATTGCTAAACTGCAAGCTTCATGGCTGACAAGACATATATTGCTAATTACATACAGGTAAATTTATATACAGGTATAACTGGGTACTTTTTTTTTAATCATTTCATTCTGAGCAAGGTGATAATGCCACTAAGACAAAAGGTGTTAGGGAGTGAAAGCAAATGAGAGGAAAGGAAGAATAAAAGAATAGGGTTCAGGAAGTCAGAAAATAGCGATTAATGTTGCATTTAAATTTTTGAAGATCCTAAGTGGCAAGGAAGCAAGAAGCCAGAAGAGTTAGGATAGGAGGGTAAGACAAGAAACTGTTAGAATAGAAGTTATGGTTACATTTAACTATTTCAGTAGTAAAACAATGAGACCTAATTGCCAATCTAGTAGCATGCTTAAATTCATGCGGTCAAGAAATATTTGTAGAAAAGACAGCAGGAAGCCACAACATGGCGGTTGGAAAGTGACTGAAGCTGTGATACCAGGTAGGCACTGATAACATTAACTTTTGAATTTTGTCAAGAATCCAAACATATATAGGAAAAGAAAAGAAACTATTAAAATAGAACTCATAATTATATCTGTAGCTAATTCAAGAGTAAAATGATGAGACCTAGTAACCAATCTAATAGCATGCTTAAATTCATGCAGTCATGGTACATATGAAAATATTTATAGAAAAGACAGGGGGAAACCACATCACTGTGATAAGAAAGTGACTGATGTCTAGATGCCAGGTCAGGACTGATAACATAACAGAACCTTCTTTTGAATCTTATTATTCTATTTATATTTATTTATTTTTCTATCATCCCAGATGAATATTAAATATAGTATATACATTATGAATCTCACTCCAGAAGCCTCAGTTGTTAGATAAACTACAGTCATTAAATCTCAAGAATATACGTTTGACACACCCTTTTGTCATTATTTGGTTCAGCTGAGTAATTTTTACCATCTTTCATGGTTTTTCAAATGCTTGTTTACTTCTTGAAATTATTGTTGACATTTATATCAATGTTTTTGTCCTAAGCTTTTTTTTTTTTTTTTTTTTAAGTTTTTCAGGTGGTCAGTAAGATGATAGACCAATGCCATATACGTGTCAAACATACATTGGAGAAATGTCTGAATCTTTTTATTGCTTAGAAATCTGTGGCGTTCATGGAGTTTTTTTTTTCTCAATGCTCTTCAAGACTTGTATCTTTTTTAGAAAGATTAGCTTGATCCAATTATTATAAGCTCACAAGATTAAGTGATCACCAATAAAGTAAACATTTCTAGGAACATGTCATAATTTTGTCAAAACAAAAAGCATTACTTAAACCATCTGAAAAATTTGGGGATTTCATTTTTTCTGATGATAGTTCACCCACTATAAGGCTCGGGAGCCATTCAAGGCAGGGAGTTACTGTTAAAATGTTTTGTTCTGATGAATGATGTTTATGATATGAAGGAAAGAGGTGGTAAGAATTGAAGACAATAAGGAGGATAGATATTGATTTGGCCTTAACTTGAAGAGGTTAAGATTGTAGTTCCTAGGGGAAATGGCCTTGTGGGATTCTCTTCCACAAATCAGTTCTTTGTGGGAAAATTAGCGAGATTCAACACCAGTGAATTAGTGTGTCGCAACTGTAAAGGCTTCATTTGGTGGAAGTAAATGGAGTTCACCAGAAAATTTGTCATGGAAATAGCAACAGAAGAGCAATAGGCTTGCACTGTTGAATCTATGGGGAGAGGGACTGCACAGTGGAGAGTAAATCTTTTCCCACAAGACTGCGTAAATGATTTTTAACTATCAAGACTGGAAATTAAGGACCACCTCCAGCCCAGAAGTGGTAACAGTATCCCATTTTTAGTCTATTCTGACTCTTGTAAAAATAAAGCATGGCAGATGGAGTCAGGTACTTTCTGGAGCAATGCAACACTCTAAATCATCACTAGCCCATATATAGCAGTAATACACCATTTTTGGTCTAATCTGACTCTTGTAAAGATAAAGCATGGCAGAAGGAGTCAGGTACTTTCTGGAGCAATGGAATGATTCGAAACACCTCCATCCCATATATAGCAGTAATTAATTTTGGTCTAATTTGACTCTTATAAATATAAAGCATGGCAGAAGGCGGCAGATGCTTCCTGGAATGATAAATTTGAGCCAAATATTTTTCCAGCGTCTTTATCAATAGATTGTAGAGATGAATTGCATTTGAAGTCTGGAATGAAGTTGAGATCCAAGAGATGTTCAATTTATGGTGCATCAGTGAAAGTGCAACCGTTTATCATGACTGGAGAAAACTCATTTCAAATAGTCATTTTTTTTTTTTACATATCAGATCAGGCTGTGAGTCTGCTTGTGATAGATAAAACTAATTGGCAAACTATTTGAAATCTTTTGACCCATTGTATCTTAGGTGAATTTTCCTGCAATAAGGGGGGAAAAAAATCAATGTTTTTTGAATGGAAATACTTTAGTCCAGTAAAGAGGAACTTTAAAACCATTTTTTTAATTTTAAGTTTTGAAAAATTATTTCTATACAAATAAAATTAATAAATTCATAAGAAAAAAAAAATTAATTTATTAAAAAATTAATACATTTTCAAGACAAACTTGTTTCGAATTTCAGCAGAAAATCTCACTGCTACATTCCATTATTTATTTATCAGCTAAATTTTTGCTTCAAGCTTCTTAGTATGAGTAAATGTCAGGTTAAAATAAAATTTGTGTGATTTTTTTTTTAAAAGACTTTAGTCAGCATATACATCGAGCACTGTTTTGTTGCCACCAGCAATCACTGTGCAATACTTTATATTCATAAATATATATATATATATATATATACACACACACACACACACACAGTCAATATGTACATAATAAAAATGTAGTTTAAATGTATGCTATATTTATGAGTTAAAGGCCTCAATAGCAGGGATGCAAATGTAAAATTGGAGACTGTAAAATACCATCATGAAAAGTGCAAGTATATGCATTATATACAATGTAGATAATGTAATATACCTTAGACAAAACTAATATTTTAAAACTAAACAAATAACCAACCCTGAAAAAATATCTAAATAAAAAATTAAATAAATAATAAACAAATTAACAAACCATAAAATGCTCACAAATGTAATAATAATAAACAACAGATAATTAATAAATAATGAGAAAAATGTTAACAAACAACACTATAAAATAGCTACAAATGACTGCACTTGGATACACAATTATTTCTAATCAAATAGCTATAAATGACTGCATTCAAATCCACAATCATTTCTACTCAAAAGCCTCTAGAATAATTTGAAACATAACCATTATTGCCCACCCAATAACTGTCAGGATAATACAAGAAATTGTACTACCCATAATGCACTGTTGATCAGCATATATAAATAGTTGAGCCAAAACTCAACATACATGGCCTGAAGATTGCATTCAAGCTTGAAACAGATTGTTGCCACTTGGTGTTGACTTCAGTGTCCACACACACACACACAATATAGGCTTCTCCAAGCCTTGTTTGAACAGCTCCCAACTATTATTCTTTATCTCCTCGTCAAGAAGTACAGTTGGAAACCTCCACGTATATTTTCATTTGCCCAATACAAATGAACAATTCCCACTTCAATGTGAACTTTTCTATAATCTAATATATCTAATATTTGAATGATGGTACTGTATTTTGGTTGCCTACATACAGATAGAAAGAAATTATCTTTTCTGGACAGATGTCTTTTTTTTTTTTTTTTTGAAGGGTATGGGGCAGTCACATGACAGGGAGAAGTCAATCAGTATATATGAACTGTACTGAGAAGATTGTTTTCGAAATGTTATACACCTGATGGATTTCTCAATAGTGTGTAGGTGTATGTGTGTGTGCTTTATATTGCTGTAGTTGAAGTTCTTGTATTTCACTTAGAGTTTATACTAAATCTCGAGTGTATTACTCCCAACCACCTGATGAGAATTAGATAAGGACGAGTCAGGATTTTACTGGTTATCTTAAAAGAACAGAAGAGCTTTCTCCGCATTACTTGTACAAAAAATTGTTGACACTTCATACCTGAAAAGCTTTAGTCAGACATAGAAGAGGATGCTGAAAAGTTTTTAGCTTAATCTGCTTCCCTAAATCAGACTTAACATCGGAATTATATATTACACCAAACTAGTGAATTTCCATCATCACCAATCAGACACAGAAATATCACCGTCCTGGGTATGACATTAAACTACATCTGTGTCCTGGGTAAGACGATAAACTACATCCAGCAGCAAGGCCTGTGATGAGGTTTTGAGGAGTATGGAATCACCTCTTAATTGCTGGTGTTCCCAGGTCCACCCTGACCCAGGGTGGTAGCACCTGTTAGGGTCCCAGCTATAGGCAAATAGTTGACCCTCAAACTAGAGTCAAAACACTATGAAAGTGTAAAAATAGGTTTTAATACCAGAAATACATTGTAAAAAAAAATTATTACCAGCAATGAATTTTTGAGGGGAAAATATTACCAGCAATACATTTTTAAAAATAAAATGTTACAAGCTATATATTTTGAAAATATAAATATTACCAGTGAAGGAAAATTATTACCAGAAAAAGTTTTTGAAGGAAAAAATAGAGAAATAGATTTTTGGAAAAAAAATATTACCAACAATAAAGATTTTGTTGACATTAAATAACCCATTGAGGTTGATATGCCATAAACCAAACCAAACCAAACCATCACCAATCATGATGAACCGATGTTCCCACAGGGTTGTCCATGCCTTCAGCATCTATTGGGACTTAAACTCAACTCAGATTTCAAGTGGAACTTGTACATATGGTCCATTGCTAAAGATGCTGGAGAAATGGTCAGTTTCCTGTATTACTCCAGTAATTACATGACTCCTTATGGTATCTTCTACTTTTACAAGAGCCAGATCAAGCTGAAAATGGATTATTGCTTTCATATATGGACAGGAGCTACCCAATCTTTACTTTCAAGTCTCAATAGTCCAAAAGTATCTCCATGTCCTTGTGGGTGACAATTATTTTCCACCTTATAACACCTTTCTCACAGATGAAACATTGTAAGCCTCTTGCTGTTCTATTGCTGGAGAATGTAGTTTGTCTGAACACATAGATAAAGTGTTCAGATGAACTACATTCCTTAGTTCCACCACTTACTTTCATGGCTAAGACTCGTCATGCCATACACTTTTCTAGTAAACCACCCTTATTTTTTTTGTATTTCATTGGTGAGATGTAAGTTCCACTCAAGCAGCTTTTGATGACAAACCTCTACTTTGTGGATCCGGCTTTCAAGAAGGTGCTTCCCTGATCACTACAATCTTAACATATTTAATTCTTGGGTTAACTGTTATTTTTCCCAGATATATCCATATAAACTGTGCCTTTTACTCTGTAGCCCTCTAGTTCTGTGTATGACAATAAACCACATCTGGGAGCAAGGCCTCTGGTCAAGTAATTGGAGGTTTTGAAAAGCAGGAAATGACCTCTTGATTGCTGTTGTTCCCACGTCCACCCTGACCTGGGGTTGTAGCATTTGTTAGGGTCCCAGCTATGGGAAAATAGCATTTTGATTTTTCTTTAGTGGTTCACTAAGAAAGTATAAAAATACATTATGGTAAAAATACCAGCAATATATTTAAAAAAAAAAAAAAAAAAATGACCAGTTGTAATACATTTTTATAGCAAAATGATAATCAATAGAGCACTAAAGTATAAAAATACATTTTTATTCTAAAATTACCAGCAATACATTTTGTCATCTACAAACTATATATCTAAAAAACATGTGTTTGCTTTGAAAATATAAAACTCTGTACAAAATATCTCTAGTTGAAGCCTTAAAATTGCATACACAATATTTAGATTTTAGCATTAAATAACCTAGAGGTTGATATGTCGCTAAACAAAAACAACCAACCAAACCAACTGTAACCCTCTACCTCGAGTGGCTCCCGGGCCTTGTACAGGGTAATCATTGTAAAAATAAAAATAAAAAATAAATTTTTTTTTTTTAATGCCTTATATTTTAGCATACCAGAAATTTCAGTGTGTAAGTCAACTTCAGAAATTTTGTTCAAAATTCTGAGTTAGGTCTATACTTATAGATCAAACCACCTTCCCTAACATACAGTAGGCTATCAGTAAGCCAGAACTGTGATCCCAAAAGATTTTATAGGCTTTAAAACTTGACTTGTATACAACAATTTATGTTAATCTCATTCCTTGCCAATGCACTTAATTCAGTGGTGAATATTAATCACACAGATTAAACACTGTGAAATTTCTTTTGTTAATTTATTTACGAGTAATTCATTGATTTTTTTTTTTTAATTTTAGTCCTTTTTTTTTTTTATCATATCATTCAATCTTCTCATTCTATGATGAAAGAAATTAAATGTTAATTAAAGACCTTATTACCCATAATAAAATATATTTTAAATATCTCTATATCTTAATGAGTCATAGCTGTGGAAGATGAGAACAGATTGAAAAAAAAGCCATCACTAGTTTAGACATTTACTAGTTTAATTATTATTTTTAACACTACAGATTCAAATACCTTTTATTTGAAAGAATAAAACTAATTTTCAGTATTTACATTAGTCGGACTATTGTCCTCATCTTTGTCGCCATATTTGTCACAACGTTTCGGCCGTTGTACGCTCTGGCCTTCTTCAGGTGGTTGGAATTTCGGCCGAAACGTTGTGACAAATATGGCGACAAAGATGAGGACAATAGTCCGACTAATGTAAATACTGTACATAATACCTCATCTCAGAAATATAGACAAACTCCAAAACTAATTTTGTTGTTCTGTAAGTCATAACATTTTTTTTAATCATTTCACTGCAAGCAATGTGAAACGGAAAAAAGGGATAAAATTAAATAGTAAATAAAGTTCAGACAGAGACGTTAGAAGTATAGAGTTGAAGTAGACTTTAGAAGGAACTAGAAACCCAATTCTAAACAGGAAATACAGGATAAACCTCTACTCCTGTTCATAAGAGTAGAGAAGAGTTTGAACTTGTCTATTTTGAGGCAAAAGGGAAATCTCACTTTAATGAACATTAAAATTTTTAAAAAAGACGCAACACTTGACAACTATAGTATGAAAATCAATTTTTATTTTAGCAAACATCAAAGCACATTTTTTTCTAATTCAAAGAAAAAGACACAGTGGAAAAAAATCAGCCTCAGAGGCCTCCCATAACTGAAAAAAAAATAGTATTGTCAATGTCTCAAATATGCACTGGGGAAAAATAGCTTGCATGTTAATCTAAATGGTACATGTAGCCTGATATTATTTTTTTCTCAAAGACTAACTTATAAATTGCTCATCTGTCAAAGTCTTTTAGCACTTCGATGTACAGTCATTTGCAAGAGAAAGACTAAATCCTAGCAGATTGAATTATGCACTGATGGAAGTAAACATTGTCTGAAAAACACTGATTAAAAATAGCAAGAATTATAGTAATAGTTTAAATAACTCTTAAAATAATGAGATGTACACTGAAGTGAAAATTACCCTGGTCATTGTATAGAACCGCTGCTTGGAGTGTTATCTGGTCTAACACATGACCAGTTTATAATATTCCTACTTCTCTTTGACCAATGGTCACTTAGCCATTGCTCCTCAGTTGTTGAGTCACTACTTCTTCATTCCAGCTGATAGTTGATTCAGCAATGTTCTTAAGGTCTTTGTTGGATACATCAGGATCTAAACAAACTGCTGGACTTCTGGAACAAGACAAAATCAACTGTACTAGTCAGATTACAGCTGTACTATAAATAACTTCTGCCAACTAATAAGCCAACTCTTTTCTTATTAACAAGTTGATTGAATTTGATGTCTGCAATATTCACTACTGTTGGTGCTGTAAGTATAAATATAAGCTACAATAATTTAGGACCACTGATTCAGGTCTGACAAAGTAGTTATTGCTGGGGGCTACTACAATTCAGTGAAGTCTCACTTATGATGAGTCTTTTTGACGACTTTTCCTGGCAAATTTTTTGACAACTATGTGCAACTCACTGTGACACTCCAACTGATTGGCGACTGTTGTGCACCTGTAGAAATATGCGTTTCTGCCAAATTCCTCCTCCCAGCACCATAATTCAACCCAACTGGTCAATTTCAACCACTTGATCTCTTGAAAGCGGTCTTTCCTTGCACTTGGGAACTTCCAATTTCAGCACCCACACACTTTAGGGATTCCCCAATTTCTTCAATGCATATACACACACACACACACTCCCCCCCCTGATTGGGATGTCAGTGACTTCCTAACTTTGACAATATTCAACTTTCGACCCTGGCAAAATTAATCAAAATAACTATTGTTTCAAACCATGGTTACAGATTCTGAATTATCTAGACCTTACAGCTATGAGTGAATTTTTCTAGGCATGAAAAATATTTTCGTTTTAACCATTCAGTGTAGTTTTATCATCTTCCATAATCTACAATTTTCTCAGGTCCTATATTGTTACAACTGTATGTATGTATGTATGTGTGTGTATATATATATATATATATATAAGATTATAATAAAAACATAATCTCTCTACTTTGTATCAAGCACTTTTTTTTTACAAGTAAATGCTACGAACAGTGGAATTTTACTCCATCTGTTCTTTCTCTCATTTGGAGATACATTTGTATCCTTTTTATTCTCAGGTTGTACTAGTACTAATGAATGGCAACTTAAAACATATTTAGACCTAAGTGATACTACTGTAAATATAATTAAATACATCAGTTACTATCACCATAGATACAAAATATACAAAGTTATTCAAGTTTAAAATGCTATAATACACTCTCTTACCAAAGTAAGCACTTAGCAGGCATAAAACATAAATACAATCAAAATTAATTTATAAATAGATATATTACGTATTTAATTTTCTACTTTAAATATCAACTCTGGAAAGTGTTGAATAAAATTGTCATATCCCTCTTTGTGCATTATTGTCATGGAGTATAACTTCTCTGGGAAAATATCAATGCCAAAGGATAATACATGTAATTATATATAACTTGTTATGATACTTATATAAATGCATATTACAAAATAATGTCCTTGCATTTGCCTTGACAAACTTGCCCACATGATGAAATATGTCAGCCATGATAGTTTTCCTTTTGTTCTTATTCATATTGTCCTTTTACAGATGTAATCTATCTGAAATTTTTGCATACACACAATACCAGGTTATTCAAACTTGTATAGATCATTTTATATATATATATATATATATATATATATATATATATGTCTATACAAGGTTGAATAACAAGTGTTATGCCTAACATATATTTCATGGTCAGTCAAGCTGACTTCTGTGTGTTTTAAAAAGAAAAATATGTATATATAAGTTTTTGTACCCAAAAGCAATGATGTCATGAATTGGTATATAAATGAAGGCAAGCCAGAGCTTGTGAGCTTTCCCACACCAGCTGCAGTGGTGTGAAAATGAGTCCTCTTGTTGAGGTGAAAAATTTCTGACAATATTATTTGGTATTTCACTCCAACTTTGGAAATGAAGATAATGCCAGTAGGCATGACTCTTCTCGTTCATGCAGAAGGGTTTGCTCAGCAATCCTTGTTTTCAAACAAAACAAATATTCACAAGCTTCATTTTATGAAGAACCACAAAATGAGCTTCTATTCATCTTATTAAGAGTGTATACATGACTATTTCTAACATCTCTAGAACATCACAGTTAACATACTTTTTATGAGACATAAAATACACTCCTATGCATTTTGACTCCTTCAAACTAGACCGTATCTAAATCTTTTAATGCTGTACAAATCAAACCTTATGTCTATGCTTTTGACTTTTATGCAAACTAGAAGTTATGTCTACATTTCGAACTCTCATGCAAACCAAACCCTGTGTCTATATTTTTCACTCTTGTGGAAACCAAACCTTGTTTACATGTTTGACTCTTGTACAAACCAAACTTTATGTCTATATTTTTTATTCATGCAAACTGTTAAATAATAGTTTAGGAGACTATTATTTTTAGAGGAAGTGTATTTTGGCTTTGACTTCTGATGGTTGACATTTGGGGTCAGATGTGAACCAAATATGGAATTAGATTTTGATTGACTGAGCTGGCGTGGAACGAGATAAGAGAAAGGATTCAGAGAGTTATTTCTTACATGTTTGCTTTTGTGTCTGAAGTGGCTCCCCAGTGTGTGTGTGTGTGGTTGGGGGAGGGCTACTGGATAGTTAATTTACATGTTGACATGATTAATAAGAATACCTAAGCTAAAATTCTCTATGTTGAAGTCTTTCATTGCCAAACTGAAATAATTGACAATCGCCAATTAAGAGAAAAAGCCAAGTTGAGATCATTCACTGCTGTCAATATGCAACAACTCGACCTTATACCTACATTTTTGACTCTCATACAAACCAAACCTTATGTATACATTTTGAAATCTCATGAAAACCAAACCTTGTGTCCATGTTTTTGACACATGTAAGTTAGATCTTACACTTACATTTTGACTCTTGTACAAACTAAACTTTATGCCTACGTTTTTTACTCTCATTATACAAAAGGTTGGTAAGTTGTAAAAAATTAATTAATCAACACAAGACATTGTTAAATGCTCTGAAAAGGAAGAAACAATGACTGAAGAACATTGGCCAATTGCTTGGCTTTAGTTGTTTGACTGTCACTTAAAACATGTACATATGTGTATACATATTGAGTTTCCTTGTAAATCGGGACATTTTCTTCTTAAACTATGAATTGGTGAATCCCTGATAAAAAAAGGAAAACGCTCATGTTTGTTTTTCTTTCTTCCCCACATTTGCTGCTGCTTCCAAGTACTACAAGAGAGACAAGATCTTATGCTTTGTCATTTCATCTACTGAGAGCTAATGACATCGTTAGCAATAAATATATATTGGGGGAAAAGAAAAGGATTCATACCTTTCTCAATGGTATTAGCATGTAAGTGAATACGATGGATTCAACTGGAATTCGAACTCGGCTCTCCAATTTCTCAATCTGAGTGGCTATTCATTACTCCACCATGCCTTCTCAGTAATTAATATACAAACAGCTTAAAAAAAAAATTCATTATATGTATTATTTTCATATCATTTCATTATATGTATTATATTTATGTCCTCCCTGTGTTTTTAGTCCTAATTATATTAATATATGTCATAGAAATGTGTTATGTTCCAGATTATTCCTTTATTATTGCATTAGCATTGGTGGGTTAGGTAAATACTTATTTATGGAAAATCACGGATATATTGCGACATGTTATGACGCATCGTAGGAATGGAATTTTGCTTCATATATAAGGCAGCATAGTTCAGTTCCTTGGTTGTACACCATATTGGATTGTTGTGCATTCACTCTCTTTCATTTGTGTTGTGTTTGTGGAAACCTATTGCCTTTCATTACGGCTGCTAAGCATCATGTAATCTCTTGCAATATCAGGGCTCCGAAGAAAGGAAAGCCATTACTATAGAATTGAAATTAGGCATTGTTAAATGCTCTGCAAATAGAGAAACAGTGACAAATTTCCTAGGCTTAAGTTGTTTGACTGTCGCTTGAAACATGTCCATATGTGTATACACATTGAGTTTCCCCGTAAAAGATAAAATGATTTGGTGAATTCCCAATATAAACTAAAAATAAATGTGTTTATTTTTTATTCTTATCTAAAGTTTCTACTACTTCTGAGTACTGCAAGAGAGACAAGATCTTACACTTCATCTTCACTACCAAGAGCCAATGACATCACTAGCAATAAATATATAAGCAGCTTAAAAAAATTTCTTTGTATGTATTATTTTTTATTTCATTATATATGTATTATATTTATATCCTTTTTTTTTTTATTTAGTCCCAATTATGTTAAGATATATCGTAGAAATGTGTCCTAAATTATTACTTTACTATTGCATTAACATAGGTATCTATTCACAGAAAATTGCATTATGACACATCATAAGAACAGAAGAATGTTGTAAATTGAGGACCCCCTGTAGTATAAATAAAGCAAAAAGATGTCTGCCAGATTGAATGTTTAACCATTTTGACAGGCATCAAAAGAAGGAAAAACTTGAAGGATAAGAAGACCTCATCTGGAAGAAATTGGTTTCAAGAAAAGATTAAAAATTTCCAAATAACACCAGTGCTGAGGTCTGCAAGGTTACTGATTTGCTGTAGGTTTGAAAAGTCCAGGGCTTGAGATTAATGTTGTCCCATCATCCAAGGCTATGAGAGAATATTCGTGTGGAGGTAAATGGCTAGGTTTCTGGGGAATGATGCTGGTATGATACATAATTTTAAAATAAAATTCTATTATATTTATTCTAAATGGAACAAATTTCTTATAAACAACAAAAATTGTACTTTTTACCAATAGTGGTAAGCTTTTATACATGCGCACACAAAAATAAACTTGAGTGTGTCTTTTTAAACTGGTAAATGAAACCCAAATTTTAGATTGATAGATTTGTGTTTGTATTATATATATATATATATATATATATAAAACAGAGCATGTCTGTGTGTCTGTTTGATACCTTTTCACTCAAGATCATCGAACCGATTTTAACCAAACTTGGCATATACATTGTACAATGTAAGAAATAGGCTCTTGGCATAAAAAATTGATGATTTTTAAAAAATCAATTATCGATAAAGCTGATAAATAATCGATAAATTCAACTTTTTTTCTGCGGTATGTAGGTTACTTACATCATGACAAGCTCAATGATACCTCATTTTTATTTCTACTTCACTGCATTTAGTTAGAAAATCATGAAAAACAAAAAATTGATTTTAACACAAATTTTAAACTAAAAACTTTCAATTTTCAAGCAGTCTAATACAAACTTCACCCAATTGTAGCCAACAAGTTGATTGTTTAATTTGATAATTGAGTTCACCCATATAGTGAAAACCTGTGTAAATAGCAAAAAATGGCGATTTTTCACTGGTTTCTTTCTTATTTTTCGTTGATCGTTCAACCAATTTTCATCAAACTTAAAAATTGCTTTATAAATGTATCCACTTTTAAATTCCCTGGTAGCACACTGACAAATTGAATTTCAAAAACTCCAAAATAATTGTGGTCTGAAGTGGGTCTTCGTCTTGCCTGTTTTACCCTTTCATGTTTTGAGAAAACAGAAAAAGTTCTAATTGTATTAACTAATTTTGCTTTAATAAGTAAAGCAAGAAAAAATATATTCAGCCAATTTTTTTGATTAAAAACTTGAATGAACCAATAACAAACAACATTTATGAGTTTTTGTTTTCTACTTATCATAAACTAAATTGAAAATATAAGGAAAAATATTAAAAAAATGAGAAACACAAAAAAAAGTTTAGTCACAAAACGAGGCAGGTAATTATAAATCAGTTTTGTTTTTTTTATAAAGACTTTAAAAACATTTTTCTGTTTTCTTTTTGCAAATAGTTGCAGTGCACAAATATTCTTTATATAGAAAATTAATGCATAGAGCACAATTCTTATATTAAAATATGATAAAAATTAGTCTGGACATGAAAATTCCAGTAAAATTAAAAATTAAAAATTGTAAAATTATTTAAGCTGATTTAACCAAAAAGTTTAAATAAAAATAAAGATGTGATTTTTATAAAAATTGCAGTTAGATTTAACTAATTTGTTTTCTACATAAATGCTTTAATATATTTGCTTTTTAAGTTATTTCCTAAATGTCTTAATAGTGTTTTTAATTATGCTAACAACTATTGAAGATAACAACTATTGAAGATAACAAAGTTTATAGGTCTTGCTAAAGACCACCACTTCTTCAAATCTTGTGGACTGGCACTACAGAATCACAAAGATCTGTACCAAATAACAGAAATCGCATCATTTGAGGACTTTCAACAGTAATAACTAAAATGGATATCACGTATAACTTGAAGAGAAAACAATGACATAATGAAGATGTTGACATTCCACAAACAAAACAAAAAGTTAGGAAGGAAGCCACTGTCAACAATGGAAAGAGCAATAACAGCTACTGGATTTGAGAAACCTATTTTTCTGAAAAATTGTTTTATGAGAAAGATTTTATAAATTTCAACTGATCATAGTACAAACTGTTCAGTGAATGTATAACGAATGTTTCCTTGCATTATTTACATTATTCGGACTGTTATCCACATCTTCATTGCCATATTCACAATGTTTCGGCTGCTGTACACTCTGGCCTTCTTCAGGTGATTGGAGTTTCGAACTAAACCTTTTATTTCATCCATTTGGGTAGATTGTCCAAGTACAACGTGCCATGCCTCATCTGGATAACACAGTTATTTCCCTTTAACTTAACTCCCCAAGTTTTTGGTTCACCACTACTGTGACCTGGTATTGAACTCACAACTCTTTGGGTCTAGCCACTGGATCTAACTAACATCGTTATCATAAGGAAACATTAACATTACCAAAAATCAACATTTTAGTTTTGAGTCACTTTAAATTTTGATTGTGGAATAATTAAAGTTGTCTTTCAGTCCTTAGTTTTGGAATGATTGGGGTGAGGTATTTCGTTTGAAGTCCTGGAAAAGACTTGTTGTTTTTCATCCCCAGTAACACAACCATTGCATATCTCTTCAGAACATACAAATAGAAAAAGAAAAAAAATGCACCACCCAGATTTTTTTTTTTTCTGTTTTGCAATCATTTGTTTGAAGCTGCACAAAGAAACTTTTCTCTCTTTCTCTCAATTCACATCTCAAGTATCCAATTTCTCCCATTACAGGGCAACGGTCTCTTATATGTGTTGCTCTGTCGTTTCGCTTCTGTCTCCATTTTATTTTTCACTATTAGTTTTTTTAGTAATTCAAGTCATTATTTTCTCGTCTCTCAACATGTAACTACTAGGTCACATAACGATGAACACGTGTACCTGTGGATGCAGCGTAACGTCTGGAAAGGTACCAGATTTTATTTTATTTCATTTAACTTATTTTCCAGTCTCTCAACATGTAACTATTTGGTCACATAACAATAAACACATACACCATTGTAAGGTCTGGAAAAGTAACAAATTTTATTCTCTCTCTCTTGATTTACATAATTTATATTCGAACTGTTGTCCTCATCTTTGTTGTTATTATCATTACATTTCAACTGTTGTGCTCTCTGGCTATCATCAGATGTATATCAATCTAGGTAGCCTACAGGGAATTCCAAACTGAACCCTTTATTTAATTTACTGGGTAGACTGTTCTCACTACACTGCCCATGTCTAAGGATATCATCTAGTTATTATTATTTTTTAGTACTGCTCAGTTATTGCTTGCCCGCTTCCAGAGTCCAACGCACTTGGGATTGAACTCACAATTACTATATCACCAAATTCTATTTCTCTTTTTACAGCTCTGAAGTGCAAGGTAGTTTTTAGAATATTCTTGGTAGGGGCAAAGAATTGCCATCAGCCAGAAATACTAGACACCTGAACATATTAAAAAGCTTGTAGTAACGTGCCAGTTGCATAATATAATTAGAGTTGCATATTGCTTCTTGTTTCTTTATTTTCATAGGTTTTTATTTATTAATGTCCAGTCAGCCAGGTTTACAAATTGGCTTGGAGAAATTATGCACACTCACACACATACACCCTCTGAATAGTCTATGGCCCAGTATCCATTCATGTCTACTCTATGCAGACATTTAATGGTTAAGTTTCTATGTCTTTGTGCCCTTTATCTGTACTTATTTTTTATGCAAGGCTAATAGCATTTACAAATTACCCACATACACAGAAGAAAATATGTGGGAGTGCTAAAAAGCTCTTGGCCCAGCAAAGAAGTTTTTTTTTTTTTTTGTTTTTTTTTGCCTCAGCTTTTACCGATTGGTTCTGTCTGAGGAATGTTCAAAGACAACAGGTTCTGTCAGTGTCTCTCTAACCAAAAGTACAGTTTTGGTTGAATTTTTGTGAGATTTCCTAGATATTTTTTTGTGTTATTTTTTTTAACTCTACAAAATGGAAAACTTTTGTCCTCACATGTGACAGCTAGTTAAAGATTCCCCAAAAGATAATTTATTTTTTTTATCTTTTCCTCATTCAGTTTTAATTTTTTTTTAGCTTCTCCCTGTCTCTATCTTTCTTTCTTTTTTTTTTCATCTCTTGCTTTCTCTCTTTTCTGTCTCTCCCTCTCCTGCTTTCTCTCTTTTCCGTCTCTCTCTCTCTCTCGCTTGGATAATCTGAAACATAAGTTAGTTTAATTTCTAAATTAGCTACAATAAGAGAGCAACAATAATAATAAAACAGAATAATATTTCCTAATGTGAATGACAGTGAAACTCCTTACTTGATGGGTTTTGTTCCAAGAAAGAATTTCTTCAGTCGAATAATCATTTTATCAATGGAGTCAGACTTTCTGCAATCTAGTTTGGAAATTCTTCCTTTTCATTTGATATTCTTATGATTTATTTTGTGTTATTTAAATCTCTTAATGTTTTTAAAGTTGTATCAAATTTTATATTAAGTTTATATTCTTTTTGAGTGTAATTGTTATTGAGATGGCAGGTAGCATTGTGTGTCTATTTTTATCAAGATTATTTATTTCATTTTAAATTCTGTGAATTTTCTCAGCTTTTTGTCTTGTATATGAGATAACTTGAATATTGGAGCAATTTAAAAATATTTTCTATGTATTTCTCTTCATGAAAATATTGGGAGTTATAAATTCTAAGTGCTCTTAAGTAGAAACATAATTATTCCAGATTTCCATTTTTTTTTTTTTATTTATTTTTTATTTTTTTTGTTGATGTGTGAATAGAAGTTAGACATTTAGTTTCAGATTATTATCAGTGCTGTTTAATATGAAAGATGGTATACTGCTTGTTTCTGTTCATAAGTAAATTTCACTATCAACACACACACACATATATATATATATAATCAATAAAACCCTTATTATTCTGAAAAATTTCTTTCTCAGAATGACATATCGTTAAGTAGATTTTTTAAGTAAGATTATTGATAGGGAAAATCTTGGAAACACTTTATGGCTCCCCCCCCTATCTAAATTGCCAGCAATGCTACCCATGTACATTGGACCGTTATTAAGTAAAACTCATAGATTATTTTGCTTGGTTCGTCCTTGCATAACTGAAACTAGATTGGCAGTTTGGACAACTGAATATTGCCACATTTTTTTAAAGAAATAATGATGGCTATATAAATGAATCCAAATTCCATGTCAAATTGCTTTTCTTTTATTCTGAAGAGGAAATGAAAATAAATTTGTTATTTCTGCAGAAACATCACTTGTTTACATATTTTTGATATTCAGTTTTCACATGAATGTTGTTTTTTTTTCTTTCTTGCAGGACAGTTTATCTTGATTGATTCAGAACGGGAACGTGGCCTTCTTGACCATATCCCGTTGTCCATACTCAGCCGTATAAAAGCAATGGAGTTACAGACAACAAAAATTTGTAAAGAAGCTATAGAGTTTGTCCGAAATGATGATGAGAAATATTTTGAACAGATGCGGTACGTTATTGAAAGACCCTGGATGATTTTCAAAAAAGAAAAGAAGATAAATGAAAAGCTACGTTGGGATTCGAAGCATTATAAAAGGACGTCTGGCAGTAAGTATATTATTTCTCCATTGTTGCTTATTCTTGAGTGTCCACAGAATGCATTGTCTGAAACACTGCAATGGCAAGTGTTAAAAATCCTAGTCTGACATCATAGTAAGAATTTACTAGCTGTCAGGAGTCTCAGATCTTGGAAACATTTTTACCACAATATTCTCATAGGGTGAAAAGATCAAATAAGGATTTAATTTAGAGATCTCCTTAATAATTTAAAAAAAAGACAAAACACAACACACACATTCACACAGACAGACACATATATGAACTTTTTTCTAAGGTACCTAGACTTTATGAATTTAAGCGCAGTACTAGATTGGTAACAAGGCTCTCATCATTTTACTGTTAAAATGGCTAGATGTAACCATAAGTTCTATGCGAACAGTTTCTTCTCTCACACTTCTTGCTTGTGGAACTCTTTTCTAACTTCTTGCTTTCCAGTCAAGTTTGATAATAAACAATTTAAGTGCAAAGTAAACTTTTCTTTTATTGTTCTCTCGTGTCCTGTGTATGATCATAAACTACATCTGGCAGCAAGGCCTCGGCTTGGGAAGTTTCGAGGAGTGTGGAACCACCGCTTAAATGCTATTGCTCTCAGGTCCACCCTGACCCGGGGTGATAGTACATGTTAGGGTCCCAGCTATGGGCAAATAGTTGACACCCACCCCCAAACTGGGGTCAAACACAATGAAAGAATACCAGCAATACATTTTAGAAAAAAAAAATTAAACCAGCATTACATTTGACTCTTGACAAAAAAAACATTCTTTACAAAAATACGTTGATGAAACTTGATATACAAACTGATTTCTTACAAAGAATACATATTCTATTCATGTGAACCTATTCTAAAAACCTTATTGGCGTTAAATAACCCAGTGAGGTTGATATGCTGTAAAACAAAATAAGCCAACCCAAACCTAACTATTGTTCTCTCCCCTTTTAATAAGTTTTTTTTTTTTTCATTTTCTCTCACACAATGAGTAAAGTTGGATGAGAATATGATGGAATAGTAAATATACAAAACAATTCGAAATTTTTTTACTTTGATATGTTTTGTTGCCATTAGAAAATGATGCTCGTTCATTAATGAAATATGTTGATGTAGAAGTTTTCCAAATTGTCTTGTGTGTAGTTATATATATATATGTGTGTGTGTGAAAATGAGACAAAGTGGAAAATTTATAAACAGTGTCTTTCACTGAGAGTATGTGCTTTCTTTGGTTTCCTCAGGTAAGAATGAAATAAAGAAAAAACTATATACCTTGTGATCTCTGTTAGTAAGTGGGGACCATGAATCAAATGAAAATAGTTTACCTTATCACCTCCAATGTCCAGACACAAAAGAGTGTCTGCCTGTTTGTTTCACATACATATCTGTATTAGAGAAGTTTGGTGGTGTTGGATTTTAAAACAGTCCACCAAAATGAGTGTTTTTATATATGTATATGTATGTACAAGTATACCAAAAAAAAGGGTTTAATAGATGTATGCGTTTGGGTGGATGTGTGTGTGTGTGTACACACACACATATTTATAGCAATGTTACCAACTATTAACACATATTTAAAAAACTACATTATTTCACCATTTTTCTACAGATCCATTATTCGTGAAGCTAACTTATGTCTTTCTAATGCATAAATATCAATGAAGATATTTACAAAATATGAACAAAATATGCTTTAATGAAAAATCAAACCAAAACAATTTTTCAAAACATCCTGCTGCGTCTCACTTTTACATACTTTAGTGTTCAGAATGTTTCTCATACACATTTGAATATTATCTGTTACTTCATTACACGTGACTCGTATCTAACCAATAAGAACTAAACAAACACAACATACCATTAGTCTGCATCTCTTTGTTTTTTTATCATTCCTATCTTGATCTCTGATGAAGCTTTAATAAAGTGAAACATGTTAGATTGAGATCTGTTTCCTACTTGTTCTTTATCCTATCATTTTGTCAGATTCCTATCCATACTCCATCTATATTTGATTTTCTATTCGTACATGTGTGGCAGACATAGTGAACCAGAGTCGAATGGCAGGAATGGTGAACAGAGCTTGCCTTATTCTCGATGAAAGAGAGTTTGTCTTTGTCTGGCATATACAGGACTTTGATTTGAAAGAAGGTGAGTATGTCGTGCCATCAAAAGAGACCCTTCTTCTTTGTTGTCCCACAAGAAATTGGTTCATTAGCAAATATGTATAATATTAGTGTGGCTGAATGGAATCGAGGAGGGACATCTGTGTGTGTTAGTGCTCCATTCTGAGGTACCCATATGTTTTGTATGTCTATCATTAGGGCGAGTGATTGGTGATTCCCTGTTATAAGTAGACCATCATGGAGATGAGAGATGTCTCTGTCAGGGTTACATCGTACTGTATGTACAGTTGTGATAGGAGGAAGAGGACAATGAAAAATACCAAGAAAACGGTGTAGAGGGAAGAAATGCTCAATCGGAAATTACATTCCAAAACAGATTTGCTAACTTCTTTTGGCCACAACATGTATACACAAGTAATATATATATATATATATATATATATATATATATATATAACACTCTAGTTTTGGTGGACAAATTTAAAATCTAACAACATGAAACAGCTCTGAGATATATAAATAAAAATTATTTAAAAAATATATAAATATAAATAAAAAAAACAAACAGGCAGACAGACATTCTCTTGTGTCAGAACATTGGAGGAGATAAGGTAATTTAATTTGATTCATGGTCCCTGCTTATCCTCAGAGATCTTAAGGTATTTTTTCTTACATACAGTTTTGTTTTTCTTTCATTCTCAGCTGACGAAACCAAAGAGAGCAGATACTCTTGGTGAAATGCTTCGTCTATAAATTTTACTTTCCAGAGTCCAAAATCAAATTTTAAATCTTGTTCCTTCTTGCCTTTCTTGAAAACAAAATAAGCCATTCTTTATCTTGGAAGAGTATTTGAACCAGTAATCTATATATATGAGTTTTTGGGGTTTTTTTTTTTCCTGAGGGAAGTGGAAGCATAATAAAAATTTAATTCCTTGTTAACAATTGCTACCAGTTTCTTTTAACATCTAAACTACTTCACATCTGGCTAAGTGATTACAGCTCCCCAAATGCATCATAGGTGATGGTTTATTTGCCATTTGACTGGAACTTTCCACCCTCGACCCTCTTCTTTAATTAATCAACTTCATTATAATATGCCCATTCACTCCTATTAATTTAGTTAGTTTAATTAAAGATTAATTACAGATATCAGAAATTATATACTGCTCTATGTAGCCTCTCTTTGCTATTTCGATAAAAAATATTTGTCAGAATCAGATATTTTCATGAACAATTTTGCTTAATCTGTTAATGTTTAAGCTTATTAAAACATCATCATACATATATATATATATATATATATATATATATATATATATATATATATATATATATATATATATATATGAGAGAAGTTTTTAGGTTATGCTATATTTATAGGTCAAAAGTGCTCAATATCAGGGATAGAGCATAGAAACACAGAAGAGCCAAAACATTGTGATATATAACAACAAAGATAAAGACATTTCCTTAAGATTGCAATTAAGCATTGAAACAGACTGTCACTCCTAAGGGTTACATCAATGTCCACTTATATATATATATATATATATATATATATATAACTTCAAATGTTATTATGGGGGATACTTAATATTTGAAATACTGTTAAATATTAGAAATAAAAAAAAAGAATTTTCAGCAGCTTGGAATCAGTGTATTTGTTCTGTATACAATCTAACTTGAACATGTTTTGCTGCGTGGTTTTTGCAAAAAGCAATCTCTGCCAAAATCAAGGCTCACCTTTGGAAACAGTGAGTCTATTGATCTTATTTGGAATGTTTGTTGGTATAGCAAATGCCCTATTGTTGCAGACACATGCAAAAAAGGCCATTTCAGAAGTTACACATGGGACCTATATACACGACATGTACCTAAATTTCTTGTCTTTTTTTTATGCAATAGAAACATGTTAAAAAGAGTATGTTTCCCTAATAATGATTTTATCATCTTTATTTGGTTTTCTTGGTCTAAGGTTAATAAATATTTGATAAACAGAGCTGTAGTGAATGTTGTTAGTTTTTAGTGTATCTGAGGAGTTATCATTATATACATTATTTATATGCAGACTATTGTTTTCATCTTTGTTGTTATTATCACAATGTTTTGGCCCCTGTGAGTTTAATCCCTGAACCGGTTAGTGTCTACTTGGACTCAATGGAAACAAAGTAAACAATAACTGTACAAAATAAGAACTAGATAAAATATTCTAGTGGATTGCTCACTGTGTTGGTATAAAGTTTCCTTCAGACCACCATAGTTACCATTTAGCTGACTCCTCACTTGTTAATGTGTTGCTCATTTGTCACTGGTATTGTGATGATGAGAACACTTACTTGATCTAGCTGGTATTCGTCTACTTCACAATCATTTGCTCCTCTGCCACATTGTGCTTTTGATCTCAGTGAGTGAGAAGATCTCTGATGAAATATACTGAAGTGACAAACAAGTCGATGGCGAGGAGCTACACAAAAAAAATCTTTCTAATAAAAAATTAACTCTGGTTAAAAATGTAACAATGATTTGGTTTATATATTATTTGTTGTATACAGCAGTTTTAACTCTTTTCACTTGTTGTTATAATCAAATAACACTGGGATCCCATTTTGGAATTTAGAGCCCTGTGTTAGTAGGAATTTAAATTTCTAAGTTTTGGTCTTCAGGACTGGCACAAAGTCTTGGTGAACAATATGGATTCCAGTAGCAGTAATGTGGGGACTCTGTTAGTTGTCCAAACCTCCAGCTTATATGGAGTCCTGTGTCTAGCAGGTGTGGGTTTGACCAGAGTCTGGGGTTCATTTATCTTCTACCCTTAGCATCAACCTTTTTCTAAAATCCCATATTTTCAAAATATGTTTAATTTTCCAAATTTAGGGGTTGTTCAGTCCCCTTTTAAGAGTGGTCAGAGGAACCAAGCTGCTCCTTCAACTCTCTTCACTTCTCATCTCACACCATTGCTCCATATAGGTGGTGTTGATCTCTCTCTCCCTTCTCTCACTTTCTCGTGTCCAGCCCCAGCCCATTTCCAGAGGCTGGTACAACTCTCTTTGTGACAAATCCAAACTTTTAGAAATGTGTAGGTGAAAAGGGGATTTCCAGTAATCAATCTTTCTTTATCAGCTTTTTTCATGCTGGTTGTTTTAGGTGACTTCTCAAAGCCAGGGGATTGACTATATCTAAGATAATCAGAGCCAATCTTAAGAATTTTGTTCATCCAGTTGGCATGGGTGGGAAAGAAAAATATTCCTAATAGCTTTAATAATAATAAAAAAAATCATCTCTCTCTCTGTTTTGTGTTTCTCAGTCAACAAGACCACACAGCCTGTTGCCTATGGTCACTCCAGGGCTAGTAATTAATCTTTCTTTATCAGCTTGTCTCCAAAAAATCCAAAATAATGTTGGCCATAAAAACTTTAACAAATGTCACAGAAATTAAAATAACCATCCTGAATCTTAGGCCCTAATCTTTATTTTTGTAGATATATTTTTCTACTGAGTGGCCAACACAAACAAGATGTTTTTTCCTGGCTCTCGTCCAGAACAATTTAGATGTTATTTTGGTGACCACAACATTTTTTTTTATATGATTTTCTATTGTCGAAGACCAACATCTTCGATGATACATTGTCTCTTACTTATCGGCATGAAGTGGGGAAGGACTGGTAGTCTTGGTTTTACTCACTTTTACTGAATTCCATCTAGTTAAATTTGGGTTTGATTCTCCTTGGAACTGTTCTGGATTTCATTTTATTATTTTGAAACATAATTTCTAACACATATTGTTTTTAATTTTCTTCTCAATCTTTCAATCCACTTTTCCTAAGAATTTTAACAATTATCATCCTGTTTGTAGTCTCTTTTTTTTTTTCTTCCTTTTTCTTTCTTCTGATTAACTTCCAGTGTCACAAAAGCACTGGATTGTGAATTTGGTAATCCAACATTATCATTATTTACTTTGAAACATTGACACCAAAATGCTATCTGGGCTTCATTTATTAAATCCTCTTTGAAATCCTTCTTAATCATTCAAATAATTTACTTTATTTTGTCTTTTATTGTCTCTGCTACTTGCATTCCTCTTTTTGTCCACCTCTCTTCTATTGGAGACATGTTTTGCAGGCTATCAAGAAATAGGCACTGGCTTTTATATATTTCCAAGCTTTGAATATAAGCAGTTTCTTTGCTCGGTCCTTGTTTGCATATATTTCCCTGGCTGATTAACAAAAAAAAAAAACTTCTGGTTTGCCATTAATACTTTTTTTCTGTATGTAAGCTGAGGAAAGAATCCTGGGACCACTCTTCATTCGTTTCCAAAATCCATGTTGTAAATGAAGAAAATAATCATTTGCATTTGGATCAATAGATATTGATTTGGTCTTTTAGCAACTGAAATTCTGCTTTATTTTGCTTACCATTATGCTGGAAGCATCTTGTATTGTGTATACACCAATTTGTTTGTTCATGAGAGAGTGAAGGCTCTAAAGTTTGCAATTCAGAAACAAAGTCAGTTTGACTTCTTTAGCTTTGGATAGTTAAAATCCATAGTGAGTTGAACATAAAGAACTCTAACTATAACACAGGGAAACGATTGACTATAGTAAATAGTTTAAAAAATCCCAATAGTCAACCATATAAAAACTGAAATGAACTTGTTACAAATGAGAACTGTATATCACAATCATAATACCCGCAACTTATTAGGGTTGTAGGGACAGCAAATTTACTCCAGCCACAGTAGCAGTAGTGTGTCCTTGGCAAAATAGCCTGATGGAGCCCAACTCCTTCCATGCTGATTTGAATTCAAAGTTTTCCTTCTCCTAGGCTAGTCGCCAGCCAAGGCTATAGGACCCAGTCTGTCTTGCTATTTAACCTATAGCTGGGGACAGGTGTTAGCACATAAGTGAATGTAATGAACTCTACTGGAATTTGAACTTGCCTCTCCGATTCCTCAATCCAAGCTGCTATCCATTATTCTACCATGTATATAAACTGTTATAAAAAACAGTCCTACTCCAAATGCAGGTATCAAATTAACAATGCAAAGGAAAGCTAAACATCTATGGCAGAATTTTTCTAAGGTATTCTCTTTTTGTGGATCTGTTTGGAAAAGGGAATCAGTCAGCCAAGTTCAAATGTTTGCTAAAGGTGTTGCATTTTTCTCTCACTGATGTCCTTGACAAGGGAAAAAACATGAATCCATATTTACTCTTCTCAGCTATAAGGTAAAATAGATGTGTAAACTGGGCTTTCTAACCTTGGTAGGGCAATCGGTATTGGAAAAGGACAACTCTTGAATTCAAAACTGGAGAAATCAACAGGAAATCACTCTTCTACATTTTCAAGAACAGTTTGTTGATAGTTTACTTTTTTCTCTTTAAATGCCATGTCCCTTCAGGATGTAGGCAATCACATCATATTCCTTTATTAACTGTGAATTGGCATGCATTCTTGGGAAACGCAGTCATTTAAAATTGTCTTCTCCTTGTTTTGTAATTTGTTGCCACCCAGCACTAAAGAGCCCAGTTTACTCTGCTATTTAACCCATAGCTGGGAAAAGAAGAGATGGATTCATGCCTTTTCCAAGGGAATTTGTGTGAAAGTGAATGTAACACACTGGCCTGGAATGTGAACTCTGATTACACTTACCATGCTGATATCTGCTATGCTAGACCCACATGCAATTTACAATTTATTGATGTTAAATCGAAAGAAAGTTATGGAGAACTAGAACTTATCACTTTTGAAGCACCATGGCTTAAAGAATATTCTTTTATTAAATATAAAAACCATATAGATTTTATTGTATAGACTATTTTAATCTTTACATTTAATAACACACGTTTTTGAGGGGGAGGGTCAGGAGCATTCACAATTTAGTAACACATTAAAATAACAAACTATGTCATAGAAAATAAAATATCAAAGAATTTAAATCACAAGATGAGTTCACAATATAGAGATGAGTAAAATTGTAGAGTAGGCCTCAGCATACTTCCTGCTCTTACCTACTATCATAGCAATGGACTGCTCCTACATATAAATATGGCAAGTAGTCACATTAGAGTAGGATTTGAGAAGTATTTAATTTACTCAAGTATTTCCATTCTATGTATAAGTATTTAATAAAGCCTCTTCTTCTTTGTTTTCTCTTCACAGTCTTCTGTTCTTTCAATACTCTATGACCTTCGGCTATTTTGAATAAAAACATTACAACAAATGTGATGTTATAGCCAATGTTTTTCCTCGGCAGAATAAAGGTAGTGCACTTGTATACTCATAAAATCCCAATATCTTCTGCCACCAGTGTTCTCTACGTATTGAGTTTATTACAAACATCTAAACCCCAAGGTCCGTCTGTTAAAACTCTAAATTCTTTGGTGCCAAACTAAATTAAAGAATATGTCAGTGTAACTTTTCACACTACCAAAAACAAAAAGGTTCAGAAGGAACTGTCACCATCAGTACTAGGAAGTGCAATAACAGTCGACTTGAGAAGGCTAATTTCCTGAAAAACTGCTTTGACTGACAGTTCAGTCAATGAATGCCAAATGTTTCCTGCATGGAAATAGATAATATCACCATTGCCATTTATTGCATTCTATAAGGAATTCACTCGCCTTTGTGTATAGTCATTTCCCCCAAGTCACTTGTCTATGAAATTAATGAAGATAACAACTACAGTATAAATTTGACTATATCCTCTTGTGTACCAAATACAAGTGCAGGCACAATCATTTCTTTCAATTTCCTCCTGTGGCACAAGGTTTATTTGATACAGATTTATTTTTCAAATAATTTTCTCTGTGGTACAATTATTTTATTATTATTTGTTTATTAAACTTATAAAATAAGATGAGTTGAAAAATTCCCAGCAGCCTTACAATCCTCCCAAGCAGCACTTTTATTTGAGAGAAAAAAGTTCAAGGTCAGTCCAAAATTGGCCAAAAGGAGCCAATTATTATTAATTAAAAAATAATCTGCTTTGGGCACCATAGTCCCCTTCAAGGTATGGATCTTTGGACCTTACATATTTTTCAAAAACAGTTTGCAAATTCCTCTTATAATATCATCAGGAGCAACTTCCTTAACTTCAGCTTAATTTCATGCATGGTCAGAAATCATCCTTTCAAAAGCAAAATATTTTAGCTTTAGGAAAAGCCAGAAACTGCAGGGTGCCATTTCTGGATTGTGGGGGATCTGATAGACTTGAATAATGCAGTGTTTTACCAAAGAATACTGAATGAAGGGTAAAGAATAGTCAGTCAAGATATTCAAAATAGATAATTTCTGAATAGCCCATAGAATTTCCAAGTCTTATTCTCAGTTTCAATTACATATTTCCTTAGATTGCAACCTATATACCTTCAGCATTTTTTAGGTCTTCTGCTTTTTGAAGGCCTTCCAGAAGATGGATCATTTTAAATGGCTTTCTAGTCAAGTTAGAAATATTAGTACCAAAATATTATCTGGGCTTCACTTATTAAATCTTCAAAAACCTTCTTCATCATTCAAATAGTTTGTTTGCATACATACATACATTTTTTATTTATTTTTTTTTTCTTAGGACTGGGATTAATCTTGCACAAAGCAAGTTGCATGTTGTGAATGTAATGATGAATCAATACACAAGCTCATTTGTGGCATTTCATTGCTGATTGGATAACCCCAGAGGAGAATGCCTTTCTTCATATATGTGCTGTAATGGTAATATTAGCTTTTCCTTACATAGAAACATTTAGCATTTATTGACTGAGCAACCAAGTTATGTTTTCTTCACTTCTTGGCCATTAGGATGGGATCAATGTGTAGTATCTGTTTTTCTCATCTCTGGTAATACTAGTCATTTTCTTATGAGGATACATTCAACATTCATTAACTGAGCAGCTAGTGGTATTCTAGTTATGCTTTTCTTCACTCAATGGCCATCAGGCTGCGATCAAAGTGTTGTATCTCTTTTCTTTTCTTGTTATTATTTTACCCCAAGCAAGGCAATAATACCACTAAGAGGCAAGGGGTTACTGGGAGTGAGAATGAGAAGACTTTAGTGAGGAAAAAGGACAATAAAAGAACAGGATTCAAGAAGACTGAAGATGGCAATTGATGTTGCATTTGAATTTTTGTACATTGTAGGTGGCTTGTGGTTGATTACATTCTAAGCATTTAGAGGCTCAAACCTAAGGGATTAATATTCCCTATCTCTAAATCAAGTAAATGCTTACAGACTCAAATATAGTAGAGCCATGATCACCTACATCCTGAAGGGACATGGCATAGAGGACTACTCTGAATTCAAAACCATGGAGAAGGCAAATGGAAACCATTCCAATGTCTTTCCCCAAGAAGTGATGGTAATTAATAGATAATAAAGAAAAGGAATCTGTGGAGAGCCATGACCGCCTACATCCTGAAGAGACATAGCACTTAAAAAAATAAAAAAAAGATAAATGTTTCCATACCTCTTCAAAGATAAGTGCAATTTCTTTATTTTTACACTCTTGTCACATCTTTTTAAGAAGCCACTACTTTGTATATGTAAACTAAACCAAATCATTTCACCCCACCACTAGGACACAAGGGGGTACTGGGAGTGAAAGAGAATGAGAAGACTTTAGTGAGGGAAATGGATAATAAAAGAACAGGATTCAAGAAGACAGAAGATAGCAATTGATGTTGCATTTGAATTTTTGAAGATTGTAGTTGAAAGAAGGAAGCAAGAAACTGGAAGAGTTTCAGAGGTGAGAAGTGTATGCTTATATACATCGCAGTGTACTTGTTTTTTTTTTTTGTTTTTTTTTAGGTAGGATCAAGATTAATCTTGCACAAAGTAAGGTGTGTCCTACCTGACAGAGGATTTCTTATAATGATTTGAGGCAAGGTTTTATAAAGTTGGATGCTCTTCCTGATACCCGCTCAGACACTCATGGTAGTCCAAGTACACCGAGTGTTTTTATCAAGACACAATCTTTAGAATGGTTGCCATTCATGGCTTGACTTCCCATCCTAGCCTTATATACATACATACATACATACATATATATGTTATAGATCTGAGCAAATGACAGAGTTATACATTAATAACACTTGGAAAAAAACATTCATGAAAGTATAATGTTTCAAAAAAAAATATCTGACAATGCATTTTGCCCATTTTGGGCTATATCGGATCAAAGACAAAAAAGTGAATTGCACATGTATGTATTTGTGTGTCTATTTAAAATAATGAGGTGGTATATTTTTACCAAAACAAAAAAAATGTGTGACTTTTTAAAAATATATATAAATATATATAGTAACGGTAAAAAAATCCATTGGTATATAATCCAAGTGGATCCTAGTAATATAAAATATTAAAACTGCTTGATTTATTTATTAATACAGAGCAATATAATTAATAAACAAATAAATCCAAAATTACCTCATATGGGGAATAGCCTATTTTGGCTGACAATGATATTGGTCATCTGTCTTATCAACCTCCGTGTGGAATGAGTCATATGTCTATAAAGTTAGATGAGGCGGGAAGTAGTATTTAACTGTGAATTTAACTATTGAATCGGAGGAATGAATTAGTGTTACAATGTCGACATAAAAACAAATTCAAATTTCCATAATATAATTTTACCTTAATTGGCTACCATATTTCCATAATATAGTTTTACTTTAATTAGCTACCCAAAATTTATTTTATATATATATATATATATACACACACACACACTCTTGAGATCCCAATCACCCATCCATGTGGCAGGTTGTACTGGGTTACATGTTACCAGTAACAAGTCTGATCTCACTTGACATTAAAAAGAAGCTATCAGAATGCTATTGTAACATATGGTTACATCTAGCTATTTCAACCATAAAACAATGAAACCTACCTGCCAATTTAGTAGTACACTTAAATTCATGTGATCAAAGGTACCAAGGAGGAAAGCTCATCAGAACACCTGCCATAAAAATATTTATAGAAAAGACAAAGGGAAGCTACATTAAGGCTGTGGGAAAGTGGCTGCATGGATGAATGGTAGATTTATAAATGTACAAGATGG
The DNA here is from genome assembly GCA_903632075.3 of Acanthosepion pharaonis. NCBI lineage: Eukaryota > Metazoa > Mollusca > Cephalopoda > Sepiida > Sepiidae > Acanthosepion > Acanthosepion pharaonis. The sequence continues at coordinate 423,567 of CAHIKZ030001944.1, forward strand.
ATTCTGATAAGAAAAATTCTCTGGCATGATACAGTGAACAAACTTTCTTAGCAGCAGACCTAAAAGTTGATTCCGTATAATCACTCCAATGCTGTCATCTGGATGATTTTGAATTCTTTTTTGCATTTTCAATTCTTCCAAGTTCACCAGTAATGATGGGTATCCTTGTCATCATCATATTCTGTAGTCTCTTCAATTCTCTGGGGAAGTCTTGTTATTTTTCCACCTTGAATGTTTTTTTTTTTGACCAACATGCACAGCAACATCCACTTTGTCCTGAATAATTAAATCCCTTGTGCTTCAATTATGTGATCTTTTTGAATCTTGAAGCCCCTAGTGAATGTTTTTTTTATTCCTTAGGACAGCTTTTTATATATATATATATATATATATATATATATATATATATATATATATATAATTGATTTACATGGATAAAACTCATTTGCTTGCACAGTCCAATGGTTCACTGTACAAAAAAAAAATGTTTATTTTTGTGCTCTTTACCTAATTTACTGCATTCTCTTACATGTTTCATGGCATCATCCATCTCTCTGTACCAACATTTATCAGTTTGTGGTAACAGAATGATGTTACAGATGACAATGTTATTTTAGAGGTAAAAACAAAAACATTATTTTGATAAAATTTCAGTTTTCCCTTGCATGAAATAGGCATGAACAGCTTGTTAATTTTGAATTAAAGAGTATATTCTTGCTTTATATTTTGAAACTGTTTTATTCTTGTTAATTCTCTATCTTGAATCACTCTTGAGCCTTGTATTAAGTGATATTAGATTATGAGGGTAAGAAGGTTTAAGAAGTAGTATGCACTCAACTGTTTCATGGGTAATAGCTGTAACTATTTATAGTCTTTGTGACTTCACATATAAACGAGTCACCTTATAATTATAGATAAAAGTCAACTATATTTTAGTCGTGGCTATGGCTGCAGCTCATTTTGGTGTGAACCAGGGCTGGCTATTGTTAACTATTTTGGTTGCTTTTTTTTCAAGAGGATACTATTTTTCATGCCAGAAAAGATCCATTTATAGATGTCTTGGCAGTTCTGGAAGCTCTATTTTTGAAGTATGCTAAGAGAGGAGCTTCCACCATGTAATATCTGATGCTGTCTCAGTCAGCTTTGGTATACTGAAAGATTGTCTCATGAAACAGCACATCAGGAGATGCTTGGTTTGACATCAACGTTAACATAGACCACTGGATTGTCTGAAATACTCAAGAGAGGTTCCACTTCAGTGGAATTTTTCTCAGTGTAAGTTATGAGAAAAAGGTCTGGGAACTTTTTGTGATATCCTGTTGTGTCTGAGACACAAGTGAACTTATCTACAACCCATGTTAATTCACAAGCAATTTAGAAGTCTTGACAGTATCTGGCTTCTTCATTGGTTTCATTTGAACAGACTAACCACTCTTTGTGGTGAATATTGAAGTCACCACAAATATGAATGCTAGCTGAAGGATACTCAGGGAGGGATATCATGAATCTTCTTCGTTATTTTGTCACTCGTGGATGATAGTGAAAATGAAGGATGTACTGTAAACAAGGGTCACACAAAAGCATATGAACAGGAAATAAGGTTGCTCATTTTTGAGGTCTCTGCCACATGAGAACTCATAGGTGCTAAATCTATGGCGGTGGTGATTTTGAAGGATTTTTTATTAGGGGTGTGTAACCTAGGATAGTTCCTGCACTGGGATAGATAGACTGATACCAGTTTCTGACAGGTACAAGGGGTCAGGTTTACCCTTGTGAAGATAGAGTTCAACCTCAGGAAAGTTGGATCAAAGACCACTTACATTATTATAGGGGATGGTGAATATGGATCTACTTGTGTTTTTGTGGGGTTGGGTTTGTTTCTTCTGTTTTATGTTGGTGTGGTCATGGTTAGATGTCACATACTGATACAGGTGAAAATGTGGTAGCAAAACAGTCACACCTACAAATAGTGCACTCATCATCAACCTTGACTGAATTGTCTGGAAGTACAGCTATAACTGTAGACTTCTTCAAGGTGTTGAGCCTACTGCACAGTTCACAAAATAGCAGTACAATAGCCCGATATACACTTGCTGATAGGATAGCTTCTTTAGGAGTTACTTTAAAATTTGGATCCCTGACTATTGGGTGAATAATACCAACCCAGAAAACAATTACCTCAAGTACCCTTAATGAAGGGACAACAATCATGATATCTTGTGTTGTCTATTCAGAAACCAAGGCAACAGAACTTCTTGAGTCAAAATCATTGTGATTGGGGGTCCAGGTACCAAGACAAGCATGTTTATACATAAGACCTAAAAGACCTACTTGAGACAAGTGGAGAACTTCATAGGTTGATCAGGCATGCAATAGCATCCCCTGTCTCCATTGGATTGAATATTATTGCTAAGCATATCTATATGAACAGGAGAGCTACCATTGAGATGAAACATATACGTAAGTTGATGAACATAAAAAGATTGTTAAAGTTTTGATGAACCCTATTATAAACAAAACAAAAAATCTAACTGTTTTCTTTTATATCCTTAAAGAATTTATCCCATATGGAGAGAGGACAAAGGAAAAATCCATTCACTAAGTTGTGTGTCTCTTCTAGTTGATCAAATTTCATGACCTTGGGAATCTAACAACTGAAGAAAAGTAGTTACCTACCAAAATTTATACCCCTTTTTCTCTGAAGCTTTGGGTGTGTGTGTGTGTGTGGGGGGGGATTGAGTTCAAGATTAACAAAAGAATATAATTAAAGGCACACTCTGAGAACAGGATAGAAATATCCAAATTTTTCAAAGAAATTAAACAAAAATGCATAAAATACAATAAGTAAATAAATTTAAAAAAATCCTTTCAGAGTAAGTCAATCATTGTCATGGTGAGGGATTAAAAACACAATAAAAAAAATTTAACTAAAAAAAATTATTTTCACTTCCTATCACCTCCTGTTTCATTTATATCACACTTCATTCATCACAACTATTTTAACACTAACCCTCTACCTTAAATGGCTTTTGAGCCTCATATTGGGCAAACTTTAGTATTAAAAATAAAATGCAAACATTTGAGCCAAGAAAAAAAAAAAAAATCTGAAGGAAAAGTTTTACAAAATTTCATCTAATACAAGACTTGAGAATCACTCAAAGAAGAGAGTTAAGAATAAACAGTTTCAAACTGTAAAACTATTAAAATCCAAAACTTTTAATTAAGATGAGACTAGTAGTAGTAATAATAGCAGCCATTCTTAAAATTGCTGGTTGCTAAAACTTTGTGAATCAAGCAAAAAAATAAAAAAAAACTAACTAGGCATTAAAACTGTGACACTAAATATTGTCATGGTGAGGGATTAAAAGTAAAACAAAAGAACATGAAATTAAAGAAACTACAGAAATTCTTACTAAGTTAAAACTTAGATAATAAAAAAAAAAATCTGCAAGTACATTGAAACTGAGTGTTGATCTGCTCAAGACTGCTATAATATCAGAATACTTCAAGGGTGTGGCAGACCTTCTCATCCATTTTCCTAAGGGAAAGGAAATCTCTAACAGTAAATCTACAATCTTGGGCACACCATTGTAAACCCTCACAAGTGGGTACAGACCCATGTATCTCGTGCAACTGATGTGGGAAGACCCACAAGTCATGAAAAAGGAAAGAAAAATTCAAATTTTTGTTTAAAAAATCAAACCAACACACAGCTGTTTTTATATTTATCATGTTGAAACAGTAGTTCTATGCCAATCACTGAAGTTAAGCAAAATTGAGCCTGTTCAGTAATTAGATGGGTGATTGCTTGGGGATAACAGGTGCTGTAAGCTTGGGAATTTGTGGATGATGTAATGGATAGTTGTGTGGACTGAGAAATCAGAGATCCAAGTTTGAATTCCTGTCAAGTTTGTTACACTCGCACACATAAATACCCTTGAGAACGATAGGAATTCAACTCTTCTCCTCCCAGCTATGAGTTAAATAACAGGACTTGTATCTAGAAGTTCTTTCAACTCTTCCAAGATATCCTGAGCCAACACAAAAGAGAAAGTATCACCAAACTACATGACAATGCCAAATGAACTCTGGTGAGAGTTGAGTCATATGAGTGCACATTCTTCTGTATGTAGAGAGAGTGTTCTATGAAGATGATAGCTGTTACAGCATCTATACTGGCTCATTAGCAACTCAGGAAGAAGAAGAAAACAAAAACCTATCAAGGGGCAGATAATCTCCAAGTGTCAATAGCCAACTAACTGAAGGTGGTGCCTCAATAAAATCCCCATGAACAAAGCAACAGGAAAGCACTCCACTATCTCTCCTAAGAACAATCCTGACATTTCATAACTGACAAACATCAGATAACTTGGAATTGATTATTTGCCCAGAAAAGAAAGAGACAAGTGAAAGGTTCTGTTTGACTATCATTCAGCAATAACAATCTGGACATAGAATATTAAGACTCTAGACCAATGCAGAAAGTTAGGAAACGGAAAGGCTGAATATTAATATTCAAGTCAAACAAAATGGAAAAAAACAATGGGGATTTTGGTGCTATCTTTAGTAGACTGGTTCACTTATAAAAAATAGGGAAAAGTTCTCCAGAGAATAATTTTTGTAGATTGGCATTCATTAGAAATTCCTTGAGCAATAACATTTGTTAGAATTAAAAAAATATTGATTTTATTTTTTATCGACTTAAAAGTAGGGTTCTGTTTATAATACTGATACAATGTCAAATTGATCCTTAACTTTTACAGAGTTATCTGAACTTGTTTTTTATTTACAATTGTCAAGACTGAAACTGTGTTTACATTATTGATATCTGCATATTATTTTAATACTTTTATTACTTTATGTAAATTTTTGTCTCTTAATTAAATATATATATATATATATATATATATATATATATATGTGTGTGTGTGTATATAATATTTTTAATTAAAAGAAATTTTTTTGTAAAAAGAAAAAAAAAACACTTATACAGATATCAATAATGGGGAAAATGTATGACAAAGTGGGAAAAGTTTTCATGTAGTGGGTTTCACCCTTTAGAACTTTATTGGACTAAATTTATTACATTGGTGTGACTACACATGTACATGAATGAGGGATGCTGGGAATTTTAAACTAAATTTTTTATTTTTATATAATCTAGCCAATTTCATCTAGATTCTTTTTCTTTTCATCACTTTTGTCATTAGATATCCCACACTGTGATAATAAAAGATCTACCAGATATGAAGATATCAATATTGTAAGCACAGTTTCAAACTTGACATTTGTAAATAAAAACATAGTTCAGATAACACTCAGTGATCAGCTTTACACTGCATTAATATTGTGAAGAAAATCTTTGTTTATAAATTGATAAAAAAGATCAGTATTTTTTCAATTCTGACATATGTTGCGGCAAAGCAAGGTCTAATTTATACTAATCTACAAAAATTATTTCCATACAAGTTTTTCTTTTTTTTACAAGTCGACCATTTACTTAAGTAGTGATGGTGATTTTATAAGTGCCAACCACAAAATCATTTTTGCAGGCAGAGAGAAAGATGAGAATCCGACTGATATTAGATAAAGACAATAGGAAGTACTTTCTAGAATGCCACCTTTTGGTGAAACTGAAAAGGAAGCAATTCAATACGGTGATCATATTGGCATCTGCATCCACATCAGAAAGCACTAAAGAAGAAACAGAAGAAATATATATATATATATATATATAATATATATATATATATATTACAGCACACAAAATGCCAAATGCCAGAACAAGTCACAAGAAATTATTATCATGATAAATACAAAAGTAGGAAGGAAACAAATTAGGAAAATGGTTGATAAGTATGGACTTGGATCATGTAACAAATGCAGAGAAAAATGGGTTCATTGGTGCACAGTGAATGGCTAAGTTATAACCAACATTTGATTTCAAGAACAGCCAAGATGCTTGTGGATATGAAGAAGATAAGCAAGAGAAATAGTAAAAAAGAAAAAAAACGAAATCAGATTTATAAACCAAGCACTGGCTGCAGAAGTAATTAGTTTCCGGTCATATGCAAACTAAAGTTAAAACTACAAATATGCCTAAAAACTACATTAAAAAAAAAAAATGGCAAAACAGTACAAAAAACTCCACAGTGATTCCATTTGCATATAAGAACAAATATAAAACTTTTTGAAGATTTCACAGATTCCAAATGAAATGCTTTATGAAACATTAGTGATAAAAGGAAAAGAAGTTTGTATCTGAATTTCTGGGCTGAGGAGTTATTACTTACACTATTTACATGTAGACTATTGTCTTCATTTTTGTTGTTGTTATCACAACATTTTGGCTGTTGTGCCCACCAACCTTCATCGGGTGTATGTCGATTTGGATAAACTACAGGAAATTTCAAACTGAACCCTTTATTTAATCTACAGTTATAGATTGTTCTCCTTCCATTGCCCATGTCTAAGGATATCTTGTCTAGTTCTTTTTCATACTGCTCAGAACTATCAAGAAAAGTGAAAGCCATGATTGTCCGTGTCCTGAAGGGACATGGCCTATAGAAGAAGAAAAATGATGCTAAAATCTTGATTGTACACTTAGCACTTGAATATAATATTAATGATTTCTTTTTTTTTTTAAAAAAAGTCCAAGTAATAGTTGTGTTTTACCAGAAAACTTCTGCAATTGTCTTCAGAAGTCTCTTGGCAGAGTAGAAAAAGGTAAGCGCCATTCACTGGGCTATGACAACAATACCGGGGCTCCAAAGTAGAATTTGATCAAATTTTCCAATTTCTAATCTGACGTTTGTTTAAACAAGTTTCCAATCTGAAAGTTGGACATTGAAAATTAACAGTGACTATAACTGGAAAAAAATGTAAATCTTAACAATAGCAATAGTCGTATTTTTAATGACTTCAGTTATTAGAGAAAAGTAATTTTCAATTTTTAGAAATATCTTTAGCTTACTGGGTAAGCATGCTTGGAAAGAAAAAAAAAACTACCAAGAATAAAGATATCAAATGATGGCATTGTTTTCATTTGTGGAAAGCATAGAAACATTGAATAGAAATTAAAACAGGAAAGCGTTAATGGAAAAGGAAGTTTTTTTTCATTGCAAAGATAGTTTGAGTTTGTTCAACTTAAAATGTCAGTTAAGATTTGTAATTTTGAGCTTCACCTCACACCCACACTTTAAACCAGAGCTAAAGAAACTGCTTTTAAAGGCGATGATCTTGAGTTAGAAAAAAAAATACCTGAAGCATACCTCCTGATGAACAACCAATTTTGTTAATACATTTTTTTTCTTGGCCCCAAAATTCACATATTTTATTTCACAAAATAATTTTTTTTAAAATTACAAGAGTTCAAAATGAATAAATGACAATTTAACTGCTTGAAATTTTTCATTCCAAGTGGATTTTTTTTAAGAATTGAAAATTAAGTTTTCCTCTATACTGTCATGATTTAAATATAAAGTTATGAAAAAGACCTTTAATTTTAAGTTTCTTTGGGTATGTCTGTGTGAGCATGTTTGCATATATATATATATATATATATATATATATATATATATATTGTGTATTTTGGCAGCAATCCATCTTTTATACAAGTTTCATTAAAAATGGCTGATAAGGTACTGCAGTTATTTTATTTAATTTTTCTTGTTTTCTTACAATTTTCATTTTTTCTGGACATAAATTATGTAGAAAATACTCAGGTATAGAGAACATTCAGTCAATTTCTACATAATTTATGTCCAGAAGAGTAGAAAATTATAAGAACACAAGAAAAATTAAATAAAAAACTTAACCGCAGTACTTTGTCAATCAGTTTTAATTAAACTTGTAAATATTTTACAAATAAATGAAATTCAAAAAATACCCCATCTGAATGACCATTTTGCTCTGCAGGGGTTTACTTACCCACAGATTTTTTACATACATATATATATATATATATATATATATATATATATATATATGAGAGAGAGTAAAATTTTCAGTTAGAATATATCTGTAAAAGGACAATATGAATAAAGATAAAGTTTTGAAAAAAAATAACCTTTTTCCTCTTGTATACCTCTATTTGTCTGTCTGTCTCTCTCTCTCTCTCTCTATATATATATATATATATATATATATATTGAGAGAGAGAGGCTAGCCAATCCCTGTTGCAAATGCCTGCTCAGGCACATTTCTGTTAAATATTTACAGAATCCACTTGTGGTTTATACTGCAACTATGTAGACCTTAGTTACAGTCATCTAGTAAAACCAACAGTTTGAACAATCGCAGTACACTCAAACCTTCAGTTATGATATCTTATGACTTTGTTAGCATGACCATTAATGGACTCCAAACAGTATCGTTTACACAATTTTACCCACAAATCTTGAGCCAGCCCATGCATGTTGGGATTCATAACATTGAGATGTCATCTCCGTAGGTCTCATGGTTGGAATGCAAACATTCTAACCTCTTGACCATGATGGTTACATTCAACAAGTTGGCAACCAATATATATGCAAATATATGAAGAAATATAGTTTTAAGATGTGCTATATTTATGGGATAAAGTGCTCAATATCAGAGATAGAGCGTATGTAAATATAAAAGTGAACATTGAAGTCAACACTCAGAGGTGACATGCTGTTTCATGCTGGACACAATCATCATGCCACCTGTTCACTTTTATATTTATATGCAAATAATATTTTATATATATATAATGTGTGTGTATTTGTTTGTGTATGTGCTTGTATTAATCACACAAATTTTCCTATACTCATATTTGTGTTTTTAAGTTGTTTTTAATTCTTATTATTTGAGTTTTATTTTTAACAAATATTTTTTTTCATTTTATATCATAAATAATGTCATTTTCAAAATAAAATTAAAAAGAAATTCACTTGAAATTTGACGTTTTGTAGGGCTGGCTTCAAACTTTTAACAGACATGAATTGGGTAGCTCATCTCATCATTTTTCTCTCTTTTGATTGGAACAAATTTCTGTTTAGTGTCTTAAAATGCTTATAGACCTTGAAAAATCCAGATCCACTTCATAACATTTGAAGAGTGCCACCATAACTGACTGAGACTCAAAGGGTAGTAGACATTTTTTATCTTGTAAGATAATAGTACAGGCTGTCCATAAAGTTCGTGTGCACGTTAAAAGATTTATAACTTTATTTGTATTTGCGATAGAAATAATTTGTAAAAAGGATTAGAAAGAAGTAAATCTATATTTTTTAATGCTTTATTGAAATTTTATTTACATTTCCACATGTCCTCCATCATTAGCAATACAAAGGGTAATATGATTTTGCAGTTTACAGAAAACATTTGCCAACTGATTTACAGTAATGCTTGAATCACATTAGTCATTTTAGCTATACTTAAAACTAAGTACATTAAACTTTATAGCATTTTTTTTACCGATTATTTCTATCACAAATAAAAATAAAGTTATAAATTTTTTAAAGTGCACGCGAACTTTATGGACACCCTGTAGTAACCTGTTTAGTTCACATTCAGTACTTTTGTGGTGAGACTAGAGGGACCTCTCCAGAGCATAGGCCTTGGTGGTGGTGTATGAAGGCCATCCACTGCCCAAACAACATGGCTGTATTGAATAACAAGGGCATTACATTTGGGGCTGGTTTGGCTACAAGAGTTGCTAAGAAGGTTGTCAAAGTTGACAGGTAGCTATCATCGGGGCACCACTTTGGATTTTCTGTTTGGATTTATTTTCAGTTTTTTTTTGTTCTGTGTTTGTATATGACCACAAGGCAGTGGAGGTTTAAAATCAGTTTTTTCCTTCCCCTAGATGGACTGCCTCACCAAGTTGATGAGCTCCATCAGACAGTGTGCATTAATCCCAGAATTACATCATAAAAGAAAATCCAAATGCCGGAAAAATAAGGTAGAAAATAATAGGAAAGCAGAAAAGTAGTTTCAGAGTGAAGGGAGGGAAATTTTAAATGATTTGAAACAAAACTCATATTCTTCTCTCTTCTCAATCACACAGACTTCTGCCCTTCATCTGACTGAGAAATCGAAAGCCTTCACTCTCACTTGTAATGGGTTTAGTTTCCTTTTTTTGTTCTGTCTTTTTGCAGGATCTTATATCCTTTTTTTTCTCTTCAACTTTCATATTTTTTATTTTTTTTTTTTTTTTTAAATTCCTTCTTTTCAACATTTTTGCCACAGAATTATCCTTCCTCTCAGCTTTGCTACACCTATTTTTCTTATATTCATCCATTTTTCATTTTCCATTCTTTATTCTTCCTGCATTCATTTTACATTCTCTCCCCCCACACTCTCCTTTCTTTTTGTGCTTTTCCCCATGCACACATTTCTTGCTCTCTCTCACTTCCTCCTTCCATGCACACATTTCTTTCCCCCTCTGTCTCCTCCCATGCTCTGTTTCTTTCTCACTCCTTCCAGGCTCTGTTTCTTGCACTCTCTCTCTCTCCTTCCATGTTCTGTTTCTTGCTCTTTCTCTCCTTCATTGCCCTGTTTCACATACTCTCTCTCTCCTTCAGTGCTCCATTTCTTGCTCTCCCTCTCTCTCCTTCAGTGCTCCATTTCTTGCTCTCTCTCTCACTCTCCTTCTCTTTTCTCTCTCCCACCAAACACAGTTTCCCATACTTTTTCTCTCCCACCATACACAATTTTTCTTTTTCTGTCCCTTTATACACAATCTCTCTCTCTCTCTTTTTCTCACTCTCCATACACAATTTCTCTCTCTTTTTCTCCTCTTTTACACAATTTACACAATTTCTCTCTCTTTTTTCTCTCTTTTCTCCTTTACACAATTTCTCTCTCTTTTTCTCACTCTCCATACACAATTTCTCTCTCTTTTTCTCACTCTCCATACACAATTTCTCTCTCTTTTTCTCACTCTCCATACACAATTTCTCTCTCTTTTTCTCACTCTCCATACACAATTTCTCTCTCTTTTTCTCACTCTCCATACACAATTTCTCTCTCTTTTTCTCTCTCATTACACAATTTTCTCTCTCTTTTCTCCTCTCCTTTACAATTTCTCTCTCTTTTTCTCACTCTCCATACACAATTTCTCTCTCTTTTTCTCACTCTCCATACAGTTTCCCCTCTCATTTTCTCTCCTTTCATATACAATGTTTCTTCTTTTCCCTCCTTGCATACAAAGTTTCTCTCCATTTTGTCTCCCTCCATCAACAGTTTCTCTCCATTATTTCTCTCCTTCAGTACCCCATTTCTCTTTTTCTCTCCTTACATACACAATTGCTCTTTATTTTTCTCTCCATCCATACGTAATTTCACTCTTTTCTCCCCTTCCATACACAGTTTCTCTCTCTTTTCTCCCCTTCCATACAGTTTCTCTCTCTTTTCTCCCCTTCCATACAGTTTCTCTCTCTTTTCTCCCCTTCCATACAGTTTCTCTCTCTTTTCTCCCCTTCCATACAGTTTCTCTCTCTTTTCTCCCCTTCCATACAGTTTTCTCTCTTTTCTCCCCTTCCATACAGTTTCTCTCTTTTCTCCCCTTCCATACAGTTTCTCTCTCTTTTCTCCCCTTCCATACACAGTTTCTCTCTCTTTTCTCCCCTTCCATAGAGTTTCTCTCTCTTTTCTCCCCTTCCATACAGTTTCTCTCTCTTTTCTCCCCTTCCATACAGTTTCTCTCTCTTTTCTCCCCTTCCATACACAGTTTCTCTCTCTTTTCTCCCCTTCCATACACAGGTTCTCTCTCTTTTCTCCCCTTCCATACACAGTTTCTCTCTCTCTCTTTTCTCCCCTTCCATATTCAATTTTTCTCTCTCTTTTCTCCCCTTCCATATTCAATTTCTCTCTTTTCTCCCCTTCCATATTCAATTTTTCTCTCTTTTCTCCCCTTCCATATTCAATTTTTCTCTCTTTTCTCCCTTCCATACTTTCAAGTTCTCTCTCTCTTTTCTCCCCTTCCATATTCAATTTTTTTTCTCTCTTTTCTCCCTTCCATATTCAATTTTCTCTCTTTCTCCCCTTCCATATTCAATTTTTTCTTTTCCCCTTCCATATTCAATTTTTTCTCTTTTCTCCCCTTCCATATTTCTTTTTCTCCCTTTTTCCCCTTCCATATTCAATTTTTCTCTTTTTTTCCAATTTTCCATATTCAATTTTTTCTCTTTTTCTCCCCTTCCATATTCAATTTTCTCTCTTTTCTCTCTTTTTCCATATTCAATTTTTTCTCTTTTTTCTCCCTTCCATATTCAATTTTTTTCTTTTTTTTCTTTTTCTCCCCTTCAATTTTTCTCTTTTTTCTCCCCTTCAATTTTTCTCTCTTTTTTCCCTTCAATTTTTTCTCTTTTTTTCCCCTTCAATTTTTTCTCTTTTTTTCTCCCCTTCAATTTTTCTCTCTTTTTTCTCCCCTTCAATTTTTCTCTCTTTTTTCTCCCCTTCAATTTTTCTCTCTTTTTTCTCCCCTTCAATTTTTCTCTCTTTTTTCTCCCCTTCAATTTTTCTCTCTTTTTTCTCCCCTTCAATTTTCTCTCTTTTTTCCCCTTCAATTTTCTCTCTTTTTCTCCCCTTCAATTTTTTCTCTTTTTCTCCCCTTCAATTTTTTCTCTTTTTTTCCCCTTCATTTTTTTCTCCCTTCATTTTTTTCTTTTTTCTTCTTTTCTCCTTCAATTTTTTCTCTTTTCTCTCCTTCAATTTTTCTCTTTTCTCTCCTTCAATTTTTCTCTTTTCTCTCCTTCAATTTTTCTCTTTTCTCTCCTTCAATTTTTCTCTTTTCTCTCCTTCAATTTTTCTCTTTTCTCTCCTTCAATTTTTCTCTCTCTCTCTCTTTCTCTCCTTCAATTTTTCTCTCTCTCTCTCTTTCTCTCCTTCAATTTTTCTCTCTCTCTCTCTTTCTCTCCTTCAATTTTTCTCTTTCTCTCCTTCAATTTTTCTCTTTCTCTCCTTCAATTTTTCTCTTTCTCTCCTTCAATTTTTCTCTTTCTCTCCTTCAATTTTTCTCTTTCTCTCCTTCAATTTTTCTCTTTCTCTCCTTCAATTTTTCTCTCTCTCTCCTTCAATTTTTCTCTCTCTCTCTTTCTCTCCTTCAATTTTTCTCTCTCTCTCTTTCTCTATGGTGTTTCTTTCACTCCTTCTGTATGCCCTTTCTCTCTACCTCATTTTCTTTTCTCTCATATGTTTTTTCTTTCCCTTCCACTCACCATATTTCTCTTTTTCCCTTTCTTTACCCCTCGCCCCATAATCATTTCTCTTGCTCTCTTTTCCTTTCATCCCCTATGCTGTTTTCCTCTCTTTTTTTTTTTTATCTTCTCCTCTACGTCATTTCTCGTTTTCATTTTATCTCCTCCTGCATTGTTTCTCTCTCTTTTTGTCTCATCCTCTATCATTCTTCTCCTTCTCTTTTCCTACTTCTGATTCATTTTTTCCTCTGTCTTACTCTTTTTCTCTCTTCCACTGCAGTGTTTGTCTCACTACACCATTTTTTTTCTCTCTCTCCTCCCCTGTGTCGTTTTTCTCTCGCTCTCTCTCCTCCCCTGTGTCGTTTTTCTCTCGCTCTCTCTCCTCCCCTGTGTCGTTTTCCTCTCGCTCTCTCTCCTCCCCCGCGCCGTTTTTTTCTCTCTCTCTCTCGCCTCCACTGCATATTTTTCCCCTTTCTTTCTTGTCACCACTGCACCGTTGTTTTTCTTTCTCTCCTATGCCATTTCTCTTTCCTTCCCTTATCTTTTTTGTTACTTATTTGAATCCCTTTGTTAATTTTCTCTGTCTCTCTCTTCTTTCTCCATTCTTTTCCTCCTAGTATCCCATAATTTTCAATCCTTGAACATTCCTCCCCTCCAACACCCAATGACATTTCCATTTTTTCTCCTTCCCTGATTTCTGATTCCTAGGGTCACCAAGTATGAGAGAACGTAACCATCTCCCACCATCTACCTTTCCCCACCCTTTTGCTGACATTGCAATCTTTTGAAACAATTCTAACAAGACGCCACAGATACCACACACACACGCGTGCACCCAAACGAAGCACTTGGCATTGTCCTGTTGACGCTATGTCTGCTGTCTGTAAACATTTTTCCGTACAGCCTCACTCGTGCACTGATGACGAACTTCATCATTTTTGCCAACCACTTTCTTTAACATTTTCTTTCTTTCCTGCATACTCTGCATTTTGATTCTAGAATAGCTATTCATCCTCACAATAAACTCCCCCCCCCCTCACCGATCAGGCTTCGTATGCGTAGGGTGTAGGACAGATGGAATGTACTGAAAAATCCCTATCTTCTGTTCACTCGGTTTTGCTTATATCATTCTATTGGCTTTTCAAAATCATTTTTAGCTTCTTTCATTGTTATTTTTCTTTCATCTTCATTCTAATTTCTTTTCTTTTTTTTTATTGCTTTCCTTTTTTTTCTTTACATTGTGTTTTTTTCCACCTGATTTATTTTTAGGTTTTTACTTTTTTCTCATTCTCTCACTTTGTTCTTCTCTACCCCACACTTTTGCCTCACTTTGTTCTTCTCCCCCCTCCCACTTTTGCCTCCTTTGTTCTTCTCCCCCCTCCCACTTTTGCCTCACTTTGTTCTTCTCCCCCCTCCCACTTTTGCCTCCTTTGTTCTTCTCCCCCCCCCACTTTTTGCCTCACTTTGTTCTTCTCCCCCCTCCCCTTTTGCCTCACTTTCTTCTTCTCCCCCCTCCCACTTTTGCCTCACTTTCTTTTCTTCTCCCCCCTCCCACTTTTGCCTCACTTTGTTCTTCTCCCCCCTCCCACTTTTGCCTCACTTTGTTCTTCTCCCCCCTCCCACTTTTGCCTCACTTTCTTCTTCTCCCCCCTCCCACTTTTGCCTCACTTTCTTCTTCTCCCCCCTCCCACTTTTTTGCCTCCTTTCTTCTTCTCCCCCCCCACTTTTGCCTCACTTTCTTCTTCTCCCCCCTCCCACTTTTGCCTCACTTTCTTCTTCTCCCCCCCCCCACTTTTGCCTCCTTTCTTCTTCTCCCCCTTACTTATGCTTTACTTTTTGTTCCTTCCTTCCCCCCCTTTGGTCTCCTCTGCTCTCCCAACACTGGTCTCATTCTGTTTTTTTCCCCCCTCTGATGTCGCTCAGCCTCCCCCCTTTGATGTCCCGCTGCTCTTTCCTCTCCTCTTCCCCAGTCTCGCTCTGCCCCCCCCTCCCCGTCTCCTCTGCCCCCCCTCCCCGTCTCCTCTGCCCCCCCTCCCCGTCTCCTTTGCTCCCCCCTCCCGTCTCGCTCTGCTCTTTCCTTCCCCCCCTTGGTCTCGCTCTGCTCTTTCCTTCCCCCCCTTGGTCTCGCTCTGCTCTTTCCTTCCCCCTTGGTCTCGCTCTGCTCTTTCCCTTCCCCCCTTGGTCTCGCTCTGCTCTTTCCCTCACTCCCTTTTGTCTCGCTCTGCCCTTTCCCTCACTCCCTTTTGTCTCGCTCTGCTCTTTCCCTCACTCCCTTTTGTCTCGCTCTGCTCTTTCCCTCACTCCCTTTTGTCTCGCTCTGCTCTTTCGTTCCCCTATTTCATCTCACTCTATTCTTTCCTTCTCCACTTCTGTATCACTTAGCTCCTCCCCTTTTGTCACACTCTTTCTTTCTCCTCTTTGGTCTCACTTTCTTCTCCCTCTTCATTTTTTTTTTTTTTTTTTTTTTTTTTTTTTTTTTTTTTTTTTTTTTCATTTGCACCCCAACCATTCATGTTGTTTCAGGTTTCATTCTCTATTCATTATAAAATCTTTCAGAATTCCTTTAAGTCTCTTGTTATTAACAGTGAAAAGGAGGAAACTGTTAGATGAAAATTGTAATTGAACACGTAAGCCCAGACTTTATAAACCCTTTGAGAATCATCTTAACACAGAGAAGCAAAGAAAAATATTTAAAAGGTTAACCTAAAATACGCAACCCCAAATGTATTTTTAAACATTTAAAGCTGACATATGAAAGGCATTCTAATTCAATTTTACTGACCTGAAATTAATATCAAAATTTCTGTAAAACAAGAATTGATGATCTTTGAGTTGTTGGAAAATTGAATCTCAAGGGAATGCCATGATTTCAATTTATAGGCTCGTTTATATTTTAGTTGTATTTTCTTTGCATAGTTGAAACTACTACAGATGTAGCTAATAGCATTGAAATTGCAGCAATTCCATTTATTATACATTTTCCTCTAAAAACATCCCCAACTTCAAAGAAAAGATAATCTTTTTTATAAAAACAGCAAAAAAACTAATGTAAATGTCACTCATATTTCAATATATTTTTTACGTTATTTATTTGGCATTTAGCTAATGTTTAGAATATTTTTTTTTATGTTTAAAGTATTTTCTTATATATGATTATTCTTATTTATTTTTTTGATTGAGAAAGCCTGATCAGATTTTGAGAGGTTTTGTACCCAAACATATTATTTTTTTTTGCCTTAAATTACTAAGAGCGGAATTGTTTTTGTTTTCTGTTTTTTTTTTGTTGAAAGTTTCACATCAAGGTTTGGTGAAACATTTTTCATGCTTTCATCTAAAAAGTGAATAAAATAATGAACAATATCAGTCTGAAAAATATTTCAGTTTTCATTAATAAATGCTGACGAGTATGAAAAATATTAACAAGAAGGCATCATCAAATTTTAAAGCCAAGTTTGGTCATTTATTTTTATGCATTGACATCATTCAAAACATTTGGAGTTTGTAATTGAAAAAAAAAAACTTTGTAAATATATTGGGTACTGCAGTACAAGATGATTATATTTGTCTCTTTTATTGATTTCCTCAACATTCAGTATTTTGTAAAAATATATGGGGTACTGTAGTACAAGATGATTAAATCTGTCTCTTTTATTGATTTCCTCAACATTCGATACTTTGTAAAAATATATGGGGTACTGTAGTACAAGATGATTAAATCGGTCTTTTTTATTGATTTCCTCAACATTCAATACTTTGTAAAAATGTATGGGGTACTGTAGTACAAGATGATTAAATCGGTCTATTTTATTGATTTCCTCAACATTCAATACTTTGTAAAAATGTATGGGGTACTGTAGTACAAGATGATTAAATCGGTCTCTTTTATTGATTTCTCAACATTCAATACTTTGTAAAAATGTATGGGGTACTGTAGTACAAGATGATTAAATCGGTTTCTTTTATTGATTTCTCAACATTCAATACTTTGTAAAAATGTATGGGGTACTGTAGTACAAGATGATTAAATCGGTCTCTTTTATTGATTTCCTCAACATTCAGTATTTTGTAAAAATGTATGGGGTACTGTAGTACAAGATGATTAAATCGGTCTCTTTTATTGATTTCCTCAACATTCAATACTTTGTAAAAATATATGGGGTACTGTAGTACAAGATGCTTAAATCACTTTTGTTCATAATACTTTTTTCTTTACAACTGTCGATTTAGAAAACATCAAATTATGTGTGTTTGCATTGGCCTGTGTGTGTACATGTGTGAATTTTGATTTCAATAAATTCTGTTCAAATACAAATATAGGCCCTTTTTTTATATGCCATGTTCTTTTAAGATGTGGTCAGTCATGCATCTCCATAATTGCCTTGATATACTACTTGCCTTCTACAAACTGTCTTTATCATCATGATCCTTATTTGGCTTAATCATCTTTTAGTCTCAATAAATTAGTTACTTGTTTTCCTCCCAGCTTTTCTTGCTTTCACTCTGCCATATAAAGTTTAAATTCTCCATGCCTCCTTTCCTCATTATGTGTCCCTGAAATTTCAGCTGTCTCTTTCTAATTAGTGGCATCAGTCTCCCTGTAGTTTTTTTTCCTTTTAAAATTTATTATTCAAATTTCTTATTCATCAGTAGAATCACATGTCTGTCACTTCAAATCACTTTATCTGTGAAGAGATTGTTCAACACTTTAAAAAAAAAAAAAAAATCAGTTCACTGCAACCAAGGTGATGAAGCCACTAAGATTCAAGCTGTTACTGAGTGTGAAAAAGTTTGTGAATAACCATTATTAAGGAGTGGGGAGAGACAATAAAAGACCCGGATTTAAGGTGATAGATGATGACAACTGATATTTCATTTCAATCTTTGAAGATCAAAGTTGACTAGAATGCAAGAAGCTAGAAAAGAATTTCACAAGTGAGAAACTATGAGAGAAGAAACTGATAGCATAGAACTTATGGTTATAGTTAGTCATTTCAAGTGTAAAATGATGTGACCTAACTGTCAATTCAGTACTGCACTTAAATTGGTAAAGTTGAAGTAATAAAGAGGAA
Source organism: Acanthosepion pharaonis (assembly GCA_903632075.3). Lineage (NCBI taxonomy): Eukaryota > Metazoa > Mollusca > Cephalopoda > Sepiida > Sepiidae > Acanthosepion > Acanthosepion pharaonis. The sequence continues at coordinate 441,802 of CAHIKZ030001944.1, forward strand.
AGCTCGTCAGAAATATTACCATGAAAAATTTATAGAAAAGTCGCAGGAAAGTTACGTTATGGCAGTAAGAAAGTTACTCTGAAGCTGAGATGCCAGGTTAAAACCAACAGCATTGCAGATTCTTTGGATTTTTTTTTTCATAGATCTCTAAATACATAGCAAAGGCATGAGACCAGATATGGCAGCAATATTCAATGGATAGAAGAATGGTAGAATTATATATAAGATTCTGGTGAGAAAAATTGTCTAGAACAACTCAGTGAACCAATTTTCTGAACAGCAGGCCAAGCATTTGATTCAATATAATCATTCAACTTCATGTCAGTGGAAAACATTAACCCAAGAAGGCATAATGAGTCTCTCTCCTGGAGGTTAGCTACAGCCATGCTGATGGAAGGCAAAAAAGATTCTCTAAGATGACTAAAAGAGAGCAGTTTCGTTTTGGAAGCATTAAAATTAACAAGTCATTTATTGCTGCAGTTCATAACAGATTGAAGAGTAGTTATTCAAGACAACTTTCATTTTATGATTTTATAAGAAAGACTGAATTAAATAAAGAATTCAGCCAAAAATACCATAACCTCTCAACTTGTGAAGAAGACCAACCCTTAGTCTTTGCCCATTTAAACAAGACAAAAGACAAAAAAATTAATTAAAATGTGCTCGTGTCGTTATACCAACATAAACATCACTTTAGTCCAATGATGTCCATTGTCCAATGGATGTCATTGGGTGACACTATGAAACATATCACCCAAAATTGTTTTACAATTTCTTTTTAATTTTCCTAACATTTTCTGATATATCAAAAATTTTATATATCATTTTCTTGCAGACATAAATATATTGTTATAAAAATGAATGATTGTGATGAATTACCTGAAGCTAAATGAGCACAATGCTTCATGTGCTTTGCATGTAAACAACCATTTGCAATGTGGAAAGTGTGTGAGTGCAATCTCTATAATATCGTCGGCTGATAAATATTCATGAGTTCGACATGTGTTTAAGGATTTGCTTAAAGAGGCAGACAGATTGCTGCTGGAATGCATTGAGAGAACAGTGGACTGTGCATCCCCTAATATATAGTATTGAAGTTACTTTTCTTTTCTCAAGCATCAAACCTATTTTGATCTCTCTCTCTTCCTCCCTGTCACAGATTCAACCTTCTTGCAGGAATGATGCTATCTAAGTACTTCATTACACAATGGAAAGATACCTCCAATTTTTAAATTTCAACTGCTTTTTGTTGCTTAGTGTTTTCTTTATTTTCTAGTTGCAATGATTTGCTAGTTACTTGCTGTTAGTGATATTAGTGAAATTTTTATAAGATGTTTGATATATTTAAGTATTTTGGTAGTAATTTATTTTATATATGGCATGTTATAATCTGTTTGCTAGTTTCAATATAGATACCATTAAAAATATCAACATGCTTTTGCTTTCTCGTTTACTTTTCAGGTAGTTACAACTTTTTGAGCAGAAATAGCTTTATTTGAATAACTAAGCAATTAAATTATAACATTTATTTATTAAAATTTATTAAGAAAATTTAAAAAGCAATCATTTATAAAGACCACAAAAGACTAAATTGGAAATAAAACACTTTTTAAAGTGATTTTTAAAGCTGAATATGTGGATGAATTATGACCGTTGTGCAAGATATAAGATACATACTGCTAATTATAATTGATAAAACTAGATTTATTTGATGTCACAATATTTGCAGAAAGACACAACCAACTTTAATGGCTTTTCAGGGCTTTGAGCAGACATACATACAAACTTTAAGTTCTATATGTTAGATGAACATCACTCAAACAAATATATCTAAAATAATTTTTTTTATTTTGTGTGCTTTTTTTTTGTTTTTTTTGTTTTGTTTTTTTTAATCAAAATCTTTTCCACTTGATAAGTGTTTCTTGTTATCAAAAGATCATTAGTTATTTTGGGAAAATAAATGATCCATTCATAAAACATCTTTTTTTGTTTTTTTTTTTCCTTTGGGAGTGACGACAGATGTATTGCTTATAAAAAAAAGAAAAGTGATTTGAACTGAGGAAAAAATTGGACTTCTAAATGGAAACATTTTGTTAAACAGCTGAAATTAGGTTTTTGTTTTGTCCTTTTCAAATTTGTGTAATTCTAGTCTCTATTAATCTCCTTTAACAAGCTAATCGAAAAAAAAGAAACGATTCTTTAAAAACAGTTTTTCTTTTCTTTTTTTTGATTGGCTAAGAATAGATCATAGTTTTTACAATCTGGAACTATTCTTCATCAAGAAGTCCTTTTCCACACACACAAGAAAAGATTTCATTGTAAGTCATTACAGCTACAAACTGGAGCACTTTTCACAATTTAACTATATTGATTTCCTTTCTAAAATCTGAGTGCATTTTTTCTTTACGACAGCACATGAGTACAAAAAAAAATTAATCCATAAAATGCTACCTTTTCATTGAATCAAACAAAATATTTCTAAGCTGCATTTCTGCTCACATAATTGTCTGTGTCTTAATTGGCCAACTTCAGAGTTAATGACTTTTGTTAGCAAGTAGCTTTTTCTCTTGGAGTCTCTTCATGTTAAATTCATCACAATGCAATTTTCTTTATAACTCTAAAGGTAAATAAGTCAGATGCAGACATGTATTCACAATAACTAATGATTTTACAATAAAACTTTTTTAACTCATTAATGTACATCAGTCCATTTTGGTGACTATGTGAAGTAATCATTTATAGTTAGAAACCGATAAATAATACCAGATCTTTGTAAATGAATAATACAGGATTGTTATATTAGATTATGCTTAATACTGGATTTTTATGGTAGGCATCACCATCTTTGAACAACATAAATGGACACTGGATTATTGCCAGATGAAACAACTGTATGAGAAGGAAAACAACAAATTATATGTATAATTGCATTGTAAATGATTTTACTATAGAAATATATTGAAAAATATGAAGAAAGGAATTAATGCAAGCATTACTGATACAATTGAATATTACAGGTGTAATATCTGTCTATATTTCTGAGATGAGGTATTATATACACTATTTACATTATTCTGGCTATTGTCCTCGTCTTTGTCGCCATATTTATTACGTTTCAGCCTTTCAGTATCTGTCTATATTTCTGAGATGAGGTATTATGTACATTATTTACATTATTCTGGCTATTGTCCTCATCTTTGTCGCCATATTTATTACAACATTTCGGCCTTTCAGTATCTGTCTATATTTCTGAGATGAGGTATTATGTACATTATTTACATTATTCGGACTATTGTCCTCATCTATGTCGACATATTTATTACAACGTTTCGGCCTTTCTGTATCTGTCTATATTTCTGAGATGAGGTATTATGTACACTATTTACATTATTCGGACTATTGTCCTCATGTTTGTCGCCATATTTATTACAACGTTTTGACCTTTCAGTATCTTTCAGTGAGATGATATTATGTACACTATTTACATTTCTGAGATGTCCTCATCTTTGTTGCCATATCTAATATTAACGTAAAAACATTTTCAGTATCTGTCTATATTGAGATGAGAATATTATGTACACTATTTACATTATTCGGACTATTTCCTCATCTTTTGTCGCCATATTTATTTCAACGTTTCGGCCTTTCAGTATCTGTCTATATTTCTGAGATGAGGTATTATGTACATTATTTACATTATTCTGTCTATTGTCCTGAATCATGTTTGTCGCCATATTTTTACAACGTTTTTTACTTTTCAGTATCTGTCTATATTTCTGAGATGAGGTATTATGTACATTATTTACATTATTCTGGCTATTGTCCTCATGTTTGTCGCCATATTTATTACAACGTTTGGCTTTTCAGTATCTGTCTATATTTCTGAGATGAGGTATTATGTACATTATTTACATTATTCTGGCTATTGTCCTCATGTAAATGCCATATTTATTACAACGTTTGGCCTTTCAGTATCTGTCTATATTTCTGAGATGAGATATTATGTACATTATTTACATTATTGGGACTATTGTCCTCATCTTTGTTGTCATATTTATTACAACGTTTTGCCTTTCAGTATCTCCGGCCTTCTTCATTGGTTGGAATGTCGAACTGAACCCTTTATTTTTGCTCACTGGTTGAATACACTGACTGTTCTAGTTCCATGTGCCATGTTTAATGGATGTCAGTTATCTCCTGTTAATTTCCTTCTGAGAAAGAGGGTGAGTTCAATACCCGGTTAAGGCAGTGGAGAACTTTCAGAGGGAAATTAACAGGAGATAACTGATAACTGACATCCATTAAACATGGCATTGTGGAACTAGAACAGTCTAACCCAGTGAGTGAAATAAAGGGTTAAGTTCAACATTCCAACCATCTGAAAAAGGCCGGAGCGTACAACAGCCGAAACATTGTAATAAATATGGTGACAAAGATGAAGACAATAGTCCGAATAATGTAAATAATGTACAGGTGTAATGTAAATGCATTAGGTATTTTACTAGAGAAATGCATTGAAAATCAAAAAGAAAGGGATTGTCGGTGGTTAGGAATTAATGCAAGTATTATTGGTACATTCAATATGTTATATGTAATATACTGATTTAACTGTATAGTAAAGTTGGAGGACGACGATGTCAATTTTGTCAAGTCTTTCTCTCTTGTTGTTTGACTTCTTCCTTTTCTCTTCTGATGGCTTTAAAGTTAATTCTGTGTAAGAATTAGTCTACATAGTTATCAATGGCATCTTCATGAAGGAAAAAATGGAGGGTGACAGCTTTATCTCATATCCAAGAATATACTGATTTACTTAACTAAGCTGAGTAAGGCTCAAGACCACAACTTGTCATCCAGTTAAGATTGAATTCACTGCAAGAGGAATGCCCTGTGTTTTACTCACTAGCAACCGCTTCATTGCAAAGTACAACCATTATTCACTGAGGTTAAATCACCCTGGCACAAGGCTAGAGTAATGAGGCATCAATCTGTATAAAAGTTGTTACACAACAGAATTGGGCTATACGATATATTTTGTATTTAATCACCTTAGTCACATATTGGCTGAGTTTAGCTTTGCCTGATACATGGCAAAAAGTTTATTCCATGTTGCGAGAGTCACTCTCACTACCCAGTGTTTATGGTTGGCTGGATTATTTTGTGAATTACTTATCCATGATAATGTTTGCAAACTTGGTAGAGTCTAAGAAAAACAAGCCAATAATGAAGTACTCAGTGTTGCTGCCAAATTGAGCTTCATTTGATTTGGCCAGCTTTTGACTTTGAAACCACAGATATTAACCCCCCCACACACACACGCACATGTACGCACATATATATATATATATATATATATATATATATATATATATATATATATATATAGGAATGTGTGTGTAATGAAGGTTATATATAACTGTGTGTGTGTAAATATATGATGATGGTTATATGTATGAGTATATGATGATGGTTTTATATATATATATATATATATATATATATATATATATATATGATGGTTGTGTGAACGATATTATATATGCATGTGTTGATGATGGTTTTATATATATATATAGGCATATAGGCAGTAATCCCTCATTTATACATGTTTCATTAAAGACGACGAACAAGGTACTATGATTAAGCTTTTTATTTAATTTTTCTTGTGTTCGAACAAGTATTTTCTTTTCTGGATACAGAATGTGTAGAAACAGTCCAAATGTTCTGTAATTCCGAGCGCTTTCAGCTATACTTTTAGCCATTATCAATGATGATTTTATTTTCACTTTTTAACTCTATGTATGGGTTGTGTGTATATTTCTAGAGTTATAGGGATGTTTTATCTTTCGAACGCAGCACATTGTGGCCGTGTTTGTAATTAATATTATCGAGTGTCGACTTTTTCTTTTTTATTATTAAGGCTTCCATTATTTTTAATCTTTTTTTACATGTGGATGAGGTTATTATGTTTGTATTTTCTACTAATATCTTTCGGATGGAGTCTGGTTAATTTGTGTGTGTGTTTTTAAATGGGTTCTGATGAACATGTGGTTGAATAGGTGTAACATAAGGCATCTAGATAGGCATGTAGTAGTGTGACCGATGTAATTATTTATGATTTATTGATCAGGAACACAGTTCCTTAAGAGGCATTTGAATTCATAAATAATGTTTGTTATTTGTAGTTTTGATTTTGCAGGTGTGTTATTATGTTTTAGGATAAGATTAGCTGTTTTAAATAGTAGATAATTTAATTTGTTTGTTTGGCTTAAATGGGGTAGTGTATTTTTTGTGATATTTCTAAGTAAAGATTCATTGCATATGTATATGATGATGGTTTTATATATATATATATATATATATATGTGTGTGTGTGTAATGGTTTTATATATATTAAGAAATGGACAAAGTCCGACAATTTATTTATTAAAGACATTTTTATGTTTAACATTCTTTTTATAGATACAAGTATTTAAGTAAATGCTCTGTTTATAATAAACAGTATTAAATAACATTTACAAGCTTGAATGTCCAAGAAATTTTCATAGAAAATATTCGTCCTTTGACAGGATTCGAACCTGCATCCTATACGGAACCGTCATTTACGCTGACGTGCCTTGACAATTTCGGCCACAAAGGATCGTTCGGTTGGCAAGGTTGAATTTACTGCTTATAAACTTCAATCTTCCATGAATCTCGTACATTCATAACTGCTCATGGCGTATCAAATGTAAACAAATGACGTCATATATTAAGAAATGGACAAAGTCCGACAATTTATTTATTAAAGACATTTTTATGTTTAAATTCTTTTTTTAGATACAAGTATTTAAGTAAATGCTCTGTTTATAATAAACATATTGTTTATTTATTTATATGTCAAAATTTTTTAAAAAAATTTTTAACAAATTAGAACCGGTAAATGTGGAACCGTCATCTATGCTGGCGTGCCTTACGAGTGGCCACAAAATAATTAATCAAAATATTTGTTTTCAATGACATGATATTCGAAAAAAAAATTATCCTATATAAATAAATGCGTCATATTTAGAAAATATTTTGATACAGAAACTTTAATTAAAAACATTTTATGTTTAACGTTCTTTTATAGATACAATATTTATAAATGCTCTTTTATAATAAACAGTATTAAATAACATTTATACATGGCCTGAATGTGAAATTTTCATGTGTATTAATTTTTATTATGACCCATCCTATAAAGAATCAAAGGATGAATATTTTTAAACAAAATTTGATTTTTTGAACCACATATATATATATATATATTTATAATTAATATGACTTGCTTAAAAAATGAATTAAAAGATATGCAATTAATTAGCGGAAAATATTACATGATAAATATCAGTTTTTGGATATATTTTTTATGATATGATTCAACAAACAATTTCATGCTTTTGCTAAATCATCAGACAATGTCTGATGATCACAAAAATCATGAAATTCAGGGAATACAAATATAAGTCTTCTTTTAATATATATATTAATGATGATGGTTAAATAACCTCGAATTTTGCATAAAATATACACACAAATATAATCATTATTGAACACATACAAATATATATTTATCTGTGTGTATGATGATGAATTTATATATATATATATATATATATATATATATATATATATATATATATATATATGTTTGATAGGTGTATGGAGAGTTGTTTATGAACTTAACTTTCACAATCTTCAGACAATTTGATTTTTTTTTTTCAAAAGTGGATCTGTTTATGCTTTATTTGTGTTTGATTAATTGTGTGTGTTGGGAAGGGGGCTATTTTCTTCTGTGTTTGTTTGGGATGACACTCACATATACATTGAAACATATACAAACAGATATATACGTGTTCATACATACATACATGCATGCCTGTATTCATAATCTTGGGTTAGGCACAGTTACACATTCATATGCTTGAGCACACATATGTACACAATTTTCATTCTCTCTATTTCGATGTCAAGATTGTAGCATTTCATATGTAGCAATGATCTCTTAGCATGGGACAGATGGGGGCAGCTTTGATGTTTTTCAGGTTGGCTGTTTGCCCCGGCAGACATGCACACAATCACACATATGTAGACACACACCCACATTCATTGATTTGGGTCTATTACCACCACATGTGTTAAGTTGGCTTCTGTCTGTAGACATGGTGATGGTGTTTGTATTTTTTTGACAACAATAACTGCATCTGTGTTATTAATGATTGTAATTATGTTAATATTAGCTGGCATATTGTTATATTGATAATAATTGATATGTTATTAGTTATGATGAACAATAAAGTTATCCATAACAATGATGGAAATAACAATAATAATGATAAATAATAAGTAAATAAAAAATAAATAATAAAATAATAGAAAGATAATAATGACAATGATAATAATAAAAATAGTTGTGGTAATCACGATAATGATAATAAAAATTATAATGACAATGATAAAAAAAACAGTACTAATGGTGGTAGTGATGGTTATAATGGTTCTATAAGTGGTAATAATTACTAATAATGATAGTAATATTACTAGTCACAAAATAACAATTTTGGAGTGTTAATGGTTATATCTGTCATGATGGCCATGCTAATAGTTATGGCAGTGGTTGTGTTTGTAGGGGTGGGGGTGGTGGTATTGTTGGTAACAGAGCTGGTAGCATTATTGTTTCATGTTGGTGGTTATGTTTTGGTGGTTCTAGTGTACTGGTAGTTTAGTTTTCTATCATTTTTTTGGTAGGTTTGTTCTTGTTTGTGTGCAGTTTTTCTTGTTGGTGTTATCCATTTGGTTTGACCTATTATAGTAGATATTTGTTTTTATGTCTACATTTTGGCATTATTTCTGATATTTGCTTTAGTAATGGTTTTTTTCTTGTGTGTGAGTGATTATTGCCGCTTTTTTTTTTTTTTTTTTTTTTTTGAGTGTATGTATGTGTAACTGCAGCTAACCCAAGATAATGAATGTGGGTGTGTATGTATGAACTAATATGTATATGTCTGTATGTATGTATGTGTGCCCATATATATGCGAGTGTCATCCCAAACAAATATAGAAGAAAATTGTCTCCCTCCCACCACACACAAATAATCAAACACAAATAAAAATAAAGCATAAATAGATCCACTTTTGAAAAAATAAACCAGTTTGTCTGAAGATCGTGAAAGCATGAAACCTAAGGTCACAAGCAACTCTAACTCTATATGCAACTGCATATATATATATATATATATGTGTGTGTGTGTGTGTGTGTGTGTGATAATCTGCAAAACTGAAGAAGGTAATGTTTGCAAGTGTGATGGGATGATTATGGTATTATTCAATTAGAGTTCTTAAAATGAAGTGAAGCACGAAATGGACATTTATACATTTAGGAGCTGTAACATGTCCATGAAAGTTTGGTTGAAAAACACCCTGTGCTTATCAACAGCAAAAATGTTGCTCTTCATGACAATGCAAGGTTGCATTCAGCAAGAATAATGCAGATAAAATTTTGGCACTCTTTTTTCTTCTGTTCTACGACACCCACTATATTCCTCTGATCTTGCACCAACTGATTATCTTTCTTGATCACCACAAAATACTTTGATGGAGTAAGCTTTCTCTCTAACAAAAACTAAATTAAAGAGTTCAAAAACTTTTTCACTTCAAAAACTGCAGAAATTTACTCAAAAGGCATCGAAGAGCCACTTACAGAGCGGCAAAAAGTCACTGCAAATTATGATGAATATATAATTGAATAAAATGCAATATCTTCATGCTTGTAATAAAACAGTATATTGAAAGGATGGTTTTTTCCCTTGACACCACTATTATTTTAACTACCTTCACTCCTTGGCAATGTTTATTGTTTTAAGAAGCAAAGATTAGAATTTTATGTAAAGTCCAAACATATGAAAGTGAATTTATGTATTTTCTTTGTTCTTTGAGAATTTACAGCAAAAATATTAAACACTATTTATTAGATTGTTTATTTACAAGAATAAATTTATATTTTCAACATTCTAAAAATGAGAGCCTTAAAAATGTGAGCCAACCAATGCAATGTTTATCATTTATCAATTTATAAAGAAATAAACATTTGTTTTATAATTCATTCATATTTTTATAAAATTATGAATAAAAAAACTTGTTTTCATAGTTATTTAAAAATGGTAAATAATAAATATCATATTGTACTTGGTTCAGATATTTTTATAATCTTTTAAATAAACGTCGTTGAAGGAGTGGAGTTAATACAAAATAGTAGTGGTGTCAAGGGAAAAAAATGTCCTTTGACACACCATTAAATTTTTGCTGTAAACAAAAACGGAAATTATTTATGACTCAACCTAATAGGACATTTGCAGAAAAGTGATTTCAGTAGCCATAATAAAGATGTGAATTTTGTTCTTTACTTTCACTTGGAATTTTAATTGGTCAAAAACAAAGTACTTTATGTGAATGAGGATCGCACCATTTCCTGTTGAGGCATTTGTCAAATAACTAACATGAGTAGACCATTCCAAAGAATCTTGAGAATAAATTGATTCTGAAAAGGCAGCCTTCAGTTCATAACAAGTGCAAAATTAGCTTTTCAAATATTCCTTTATTAACTGAAAATCTTTCTTAGACACTTGAACTGATTTTGACCAAGCTTCTTAGAATCTAGAATTGCCCAATTTATTAAGTCCTTTGTCTGTGAACTCATCCACAATGAAAATTAAAAAATCAAAGGAATTCGGATTGATAGACTTGGAGGGATTTTTTGGATGGGGAGTGGGGTGAAAAGAACCCCTTCTCCCCTCTGATCTTTTTTAAGAAATTCTTTTGCTCCTTTTCTTCATTATTTTTAGTTGACTGGCTCATTTTTTATATTTTCATTTGATTTTTTTTTTATCAAGCTTTGCAGGTTATTAAAAGCCAGAAGATATTTTTAGATTGTAAAAAGTTTTTCATTTTTTGAGATAATAATGGTATAATGATACAAGTCCTATTAATTAACCCATAGCTGGGGGAGAAGAGATAGATTTGTACCTTTCCCAAGGGTATTTGCATATACGTGAATATAACGAATCCAATTGTAATTGGAACTCAGCTCTCCAATTAACAATTCCAAGCCACTATCCATTACACTGCCCACACACATCCAAGCTTACAGCACCTGGTATTCCCAAGGGGTCACCCGTCTAGGTACTGACTAGACTTGGCATTGCTTAGTTTTGGTGATCATATGGGAACTGGTGTTTCAACATGATGTGGACATAAGCCTTCTTCATTATTGTTTCTTGATAAGATTTATTTAACTTTGACAATCATGGGACTCATAACCCATGAGGGTTACTGGAGCACCACATGTACTGCAGTTGCAGTCACAGTAGTATTTCCTGGGTAAGGCTGGTTTTGAATTCAGTATACCCTTCTCCTAGACTGGTGTCCACCCAAGGCTATATGACCCAGACTGAAGAAATGGATGCACACCTTTCCCCAAAGGTATCAGCATGTAAGTGAATGTAATAAACTTGACTGGAACTTGAACTCAGATCTCTAATTCTTCAATCTGAGCCACTATCTATTACTCCACTGTGCCTCCATCGGATTGTGATTTTACATTTTCTTATTCATTTAGGTACCAACTGTTTCCTTCCTACACTAAACAACTTTGTTCAGACATTATTACAATTAATGAGAAAAACTTTGCAAATAATTTAGTTAATAATAAACGTATTAAAAATAAATTAATATATTTTTTTTTTTATTAGTTGACATCATTGTTGGGAAGAATTTGATTGAGGATGATTAGAGTTTGATTAGTTTTTAAATCACCATAATATGTGTCTTATATGTGAATTGGGATCAGATATGGATTAGAATCTGATAGGATGAGGAAAAAAAATAGGAAAATGGTTATAATTTTAACACGTTTCACCAAAAATACAAAATGGAGGAAAAAAGATTGATATTTTATTTTTTATTTTTATATTGTTTGTTTCTCATTGGTTAAGCAGACTTTGCATAATAAAAAATAGTGCTCTCTCACTCTCATGTGATATTAATAATAATAATAATGATGATGATGAGAAAAAATTTCATAAATAATATAGGTAATAATAATCACATTGAAAATAAATTAATATAGCTTTTTATTGAATTGGTTGACATCATTAATGATATGTTTGATAAGTAGTAGCACAGGCAATGGTAATTGATTTAGAATTCGTGGAATTTGGGCCTTAAACAGCCCTAATATAATTACCAACCCCCTTTTAACTTCTAAGTATTTATCAACCCACTGGATAATGCCATTGCGTTAAAGCATTGGTTCATGAATTTGGTGACATAGTAATTGTGAGTTCAATCTCTGGGCTGGGCAGTGTGCACTTAGACTCAGCTGAAATGGTAACTGTGCAATACTAAAGGAAGAACTAGATGAGATATATACCTACCTGTATGGGCTGTGAAATGAGAACAAGCAGCAGCACTGATCAGCAGATTTACAATTGTAATTTCTTTTTTAATCATTCCAAGGCAATAAAGCCACAAGGACACTAGGGGTTAGTGAGTACTAAAGAATATGAGAAAAACTACTATTAAGGAGAGAGTATAATAAAAGAACAAATATTAAGAAGACAGAAGATAATGATTGACATTGATTTAATTGGTTGTACAGCTACTAGCATGCAAGGGGTTACAGGGTGTGGAGGAATTAGGAACGCAAACATTAGTAATGAGGAGAAAGAGAAAAAGCAATGAGGAGGACAGAAGATAACGATCGGCATTGCATTGAAATTTTTGCAGATTAATGTTGCTGGAAAGCATGGAGCTGGGAGGGAAGGAGTCCCCAAGTGAGGAGTGCGAGAAAAGAAACTGTTAGCATAGAAGATATGGCTACATTTAGCTAGCTCAACTGTAAATTGATGAGATCTCGCCACTAATCTAGTATTGTGCTTAAATTTATACAGTCTAGGTACCATAGCGAAGGGCTCATCCAAACAATTAGCATGAAAGTATTTATAAAAAAGGCACAGAGAGGCAACCTTACGGCGGTGAGCAAGTGACTGAAGCCAAGCTGATCAGGACCAATAATATGGCTGATTCTTGTTTGGATCATATCAATGAGCTTCAGGTAAATAGCAGGGGCACTGGAACATATATAGCAGCAATATTCTAAGCATGGACAAATGGTAGACTTATAGATATGCAAGATAGATTCCAGAAAACCAACTTTCTTAGTAGCTGATTTAGCAATGGATTCAATGTTGTCTTTCCACTTTATGTCAGCTGAGAACATTAACCTTAGAAGGCTCAATGAGTCACTTTCTTGGAGGAAAGCATCAGCCATGGTGATAGAAGGCAGAGAGGGGTTCTCTCAGATGATTAATAGAGAGAAGTTTAGTTTTGGGAGCATTAAAATTGAGAAGCCATTTTTTGCCCCAGTTAACAATGGTCTTGCGGTCATTTTGTACATCAGCTGCTATTTTGACATTGTCTGACTGATCAGCCTTACTATTGAGGCAGGAGTAAATGGTAGTGTCATCAGCATAGATGCCAAGTTGAGAGCTGCTGTCATTGGGAAGGTCATTATTGAAAATTAAAAATGGTGTAGGTCCAAGGATGGAACCCTGGTGGACACTCGTGTGAGTACAAAATGATGTAGACGTGTAGCCGTTCAGGACAACTTTTATTTCGTGATTTGATAGTGTTCTTACAGTATAATGAACTCTTCCTTCTCTCATAAATACAAACTGCAAGAGTTAGATACCAGGGTTCTGAACAGTAGACACAGTGCTAATCTACTTATTACTAACACTATTATTTTGTATATATCTTCAATATACTTTTTTTAACCTACCTTCAACTTCCGTGTCTTTCTTTCTGACCCCTAAACAGGCCACAACAGATAAGAATGACAGGATCAGCTCAAAAATGTGCCCAGATATATTGTAACCTTTCAGCTTGTGAAGAAGACCTGAATGCCAGACTCTGTCAAAGGCTTTCGAGATGTCCAATGCTTCATCTTGGGCTTCACTGTTTTTATCTAAATCACTGTTTCTACAATTATCATTAGTACATCAGCAGTGGATCTGGAGAAATGAAAGCTGTATTGCTTGTCTGAGAAAAGGCCCAGTGATGAGAGATGAACTAATTTAGCATTGATTCTAGGACTTTCCCAAAAAGAGGCAGAAGGCCGATAGTTGAATGGGTCAGACAGCTCACCAGAGTTCTTAAAAACTGGAACAACGGATGATGACTTCCTGAAAGCAAGAGGCTGCGAGGCATTTATTATACAGTTTAGAGAGAACAGGAGCTAGTTCAAGAGAACACTTCTTAATGACTATCACAGGGATGCCATCAGGTCCACATGCTTTGTGAGGATCAAGGTTAGAGATGATAGTAGAAATTATAGAAGGAGTTATATCAATGATTTCCCATATGGGGCATGGTAATATTTTGGCAAGGCATGCATAGGATGTGCACCCTTCGGCTTACTATACCAACAAAACAAGTGGGCAATTTGAGAATGAGTTATTAACAGTTGATTGTTTTCTAGTGAGCTCAAATTTAATTTTAAATTATTATTTCATGATTAAAAGAAATTTAGAAATACCAAAGTGGGGTGTGTTCCAAAATCAGTTGGGAACTACTGGGTTATATGTATATCACTTAACAGAGAATCAGTTCTAAGTGAGAAGTTAAGCAGATATACTCCAGATGAGTCAAGAGTAGAGTTTGAGGAGAATTTACAGGCAAAGCATTTGGCTTTATCAGCAAAGGATGATAACACCTAAAATTAATTGAAGAGGGTAGGGAATAAAGACCTTGCACTTATTAAGGACCCTCTTACAGTGATGCCAGTAGTCACAAGAGCCAAAGTTTTTAGAGGCTATGTGGTGCTTCATTCTCTCAGCAATCAGGGACTTAGCTTCTTTGAGGACTCACTTACATTTGTTATGAGTATTAGCAAATAGGCACCTGTTGAGGAGAACTGTTACACTGGTTATAGCCAGAAATAGTGGTTCCTGTTAGTTATGGTGGTCAAGCATACTGGTGTAGATTGCAGTTTCACTTGGTATTTCTAAAAAGAGATGAAAACAGCCATGCTGGCTATGACCCAAGAAGAAACCTCAGTAGGACAATTTTCAGTTGGGAGGTTGACGGTGTCAGTCCAAGAGGAGTCACAGAGAAAATCCCAGAATGAGTCCCAATCAGCATGCTGGTAACGGAAAGAGGTCTTATGGATAGGGAGTTCCTGTTTAATGGATGCTTGGAAGGAGATATCAATAGCTACCACAGAGTGGTCTTCGTTACCAAGAGTGCAGTATTGTGACACTCGGCAAGAGCATGGAGAAAAGCTAAGAAATAGATTCAATAGGGAAGCATATTGCTTGGTTTGGCTCAGGAAACAAGTAGGGAAGGCCACGATTTGAGTGAAGGATTGGTCAGTGGAAAAATTTAATGTCTGTATACTGGCAACATCAGTTCCTTTAGAATGTTTCAGCCATATATCATGGTGATTATTAAAGTCACTGAAGACAAATATATTTGCAGAAGGATGGAGAGAAAGTTCCTTTACTATACTGTCAACTATTGAATCTAATTTACTGCAGTCTTGGGAAGAGGAGGAGCGATAAAGGAAAAAGAGATAGCTGACAGAGTTTAGTAGTAAAAGACAAAAACACAAGAAAGAGTAGTCACTGGCCTCAAGAAACAATTCTCTGGATGTAAACACCAAGACCATGCATTTAAATGCTGGCATCTTTTCAGCAAAGGGGAAAATACCCTGAAACCAAGAATTCATTAGCAATGGAAGAATTCAAGTTAGTTCCACAGAGGGCAAATATATCTGGCAACTTTTCCAGGAGAAAATATTCTAAACTGCAGAAGCTGGAATGAATACCATGAATATTGGAGAAGTAAAGATTGAGGGTGGGGGTAGATGGTTTTTTTTTTTTTTTTTTAGCTGGTTTAGTTTTATTTCTTTTTTGTTGTGATTTCCATGAGATATGTTTTGAGGAGAGAGAAAAAGAAACACCATAATTGTCACTATCGGTTATCAATGGCAATACAAACCAGCCAGCATGTAGTTGAGAGCAGAGCATAAGATAGCCTCGGGGTTGCCCACCAGAAATACTTGCAGGGACACTTACCTATGTGTGACATGGTGTAACTAGCATGAGTGGAAGCGTCCTTGAACTGCGTGTGTTTTCGCCAGGCACACCTTGCAGTACCATAATGGACTCGACCGAGGACTACAAGAAGAAGACGCGCGAGTTGTTTGGTGTCTTTTTTTTGTGCAACAAAAGCCATTGCGGTTGGTCATCCGTTGGTTGGCAGCAGTCGTGAGTGCCGTTTGCTCATTTACTTTTGTAAAGTGTTCGTTCGGAAGAGAAGGTGTTCGTTTCAGGTTCGCAAGAAGGCGTTCGTTTTTTGTTTCGCAAGAAGGAGTTTTATTTGGGTTTTTTTCCCATTTTCTGACACACATGGCACTACAGAGACCTTGATATTATGTGATTATTGATTGGAGGAACCTCTCTGAAGTGCTACCAAAGAGTTGAAGCTCCTAACAACCAATCGAAAGCAGCAGCCAACAAACTGCCAACCTGGTAACCTCATAATGGAAAGTCACAGCTATTGGTTAATCTGATCACCAAAGAGTTAAGACAGTTAAATCATTGAGGCCCTGAATTATAAAGAAAGAAAGAAATTGAACCAGTAAACCATATCGTGAACAGGGAACAAGGGATGAACCTCTACTCTTGTTCAATAGACATGGAAGGAGTGCAGACTGGATGATAGGTGAGCCTATCTGCTCCTATTAACCTGTTAAACAAAATTAGGAAAGAATTCATATTAAGTAATGACTTTGTATAAGTTCTGATGACTACTACCAACTAAAAAGTCAGGATGTTAAACTTAATTTTTCCGCATTGACTAATAACAGTGGGTAAGCATATTCTAAATTAAACAGGATGTGGGGAGGGCTGAATTAATTGATGTTTTATAGACACACAATTTAATGAAGCAAATTAAAATGTATTAAAATTATAAAATTCAAAATCAAATAAATAAAAGAATAATTAACAGACATTTCAACGCTAAAAAGAAAACAAAAATTATTTCTGAAAAATTGACTTTCCCTTTTTTGAACGAGGCAGGCAGACGTTATTCTCAGTGGTGGAAATTAGTGAAAACTTGCTCAACTGATGCAAAATCCTCTTGGCTTTTCATCGCTAAAGTCTCATACATAGAGAAACAGGCAGATCTTACATGAAACACAACATATTAAAAGGCACATAGTAACACTCACACTTACACATATCCACATACATTAAACAAATTATATACACGTACATCTAAGAGAGAATGACTTTTATACAATTCTCTAATTCTTTATTTAAATATATCCTGCTTACATATGGTTTGGTAGAAATGTAGGGTGGCTTAAGTTACCAACAGGAAAAATGGAATTGGCAATCATTTTATGTTTAGGTTCATGTCCTTGAGAGAGGCATTAATCCTCTTTCCCTGCACTCTATTCCATCTCCAGATATCTTGACAAAAGGTCTCATCACTAGCATGCCACAATGGTCAATAAATACTGATTGAGCTTTTAAACATGCCCCTCTCCCACAACAATATTAGCTGTTTAGGTACTAGCAGCAAAATGCTGTTACCTCTGTAGTCAACCTTGACAGTCCAATTAAGAAAGTGGATAAGTAAGCTCTTGAGTAAACCACACCTCCATAATTATATATAGATAGTATCTGCCAAAACAGTCTTAGCCCTGTATTCAATCTTGACAGTCCAGTCAACAGAGACTTCCACTTCATGTCTGTCTGACATCTTCATTGAATAATTGTTTTTATACAACAGTCTTTTTGAGTTTCTTTCTGGTAAAGAAGAAAAAAAACGTCGATTCAAATCTTTCTCTGCCATATTAGACCTGTGCACCTTGCAACCCTCATCCAACCAAAATGCCATCCTCTCTCCTGCAATAGAGGGCGTCATTATTTGTTATTGATTCAAACAGCATGAGTATCAGTTCACCTCCCCAAACCCACACCTCCCCAGGTACAGCATATTGACTGCTTGTACTTGTAAACTCTCGCTACCCTGAGCCATGCCTCTGCTACCAACACCATCACTTTGCCCCCTGAGACACTCCTGCACACAAGGGGAATGTGAGATTGCTCGTTGGTGTGCACTGGAACACCCAGTGCACTGACTTGGCTGGTAGGTGCACGCAAGATGTGGAGGTGGCGAGAGGGTGGCAGATGCTGATGATGAAGTTTCTTTTTATGTTCAAGTAAATCAATGGCAGTGATGGCAGCTGCATTGTGCCTCTCTTGACAGAGAAAGTTAAGGAAGATGTGAAGTGGAAAGATAGGCGGGGGACAAGAGAGAGAGAGAGAGAGAGATCCTCACATTAGGTAGGGATTATAGATTCAACAAGTAAACAGATAGACTGGCTGCTGAAACAGGGGGGCATTAATATTGTGCCAATTTCCTATAGAGGGGGAGTGAATTGAAGTTTATCTTCCTGTAAAGCAAAACTTTTTAGATCATCAACCCCTTCATGGAATCCTTGCCTCTCCTCAATCTCCAGACATGTCCAAGAAAAATATCAATAATAATTATTTTTCTATTTAAGGGACGAAATTCCTTTACCCTTTCTCTTCATCATTGTTTATCGATAAAATTTATTTTAGCTTTACATTATAGTATTCCTTTTTTTTAATTTCTACTTTTCTTTCACTACTAAAGAATTTCTTTTTTATTTGTTTTACCCAGGCAAGGCAGTAAAGCGAGTATGACATTGGTGGTAGGGTGTTGAGTGTGTAAGAATAAGAAAAGAAAAACATTATTTAGGAGCAAGAACAATGAAAGGGGAATCAAGAAAACAGTAGATAATGATTGACGTTGTGTTTTAATTTTTGGCGATCAAAGTGGACTAGAAAGCAAGAAGCCAAAAGAGTGTTCTACATGCGAGAAGTGTGAGAAAAGAAACTATTATAGAACTTACATTTACATCGAGCCAAGTCAACTGTAAAATGATAAGACCTTGGCGTGAATCTAGTACTGCTCTTAGATTCATAGAGAAAAGTTCATCAGAACAATTACCATGAAAGTATTTATAGAAAAGGTGCAGTGAAGCTATGTATGTTATGGCAGTGGGAAAGTTACTGATGGTGAGATGCCAGGTCAGGACCAATAACATTGTGGATTCTTCTTAGATTATTATGTTGTTGTATATTGATGTATTCAGTGAAAATACTGTTCTCAAGTTATGGTGTCAACAAGACTCCTCACAACTCAAGAACTTTTCAGAGAATACTTGCAGAGTAAAAGATGGCAGTTTTCTGGAAGTCTACAATCTTGGTCTTGATTCCAGTTTTCCTTAAGCATTCTTTCAAGTTTCTAGGTGGTGTACATTCATTACTACAGGAATTATTTCAACATTCATGTCCTGTAGATTTTCCAGCTCCCTAGCCAGATCCTGGTATTTTTTCAATCTTTTCCATTTCTTTGGAGTTCATTCTTGTATCATACAGAACAGCAAAGTCAATAATTTGATAATTGCTACTGGCTGAGAAATCCTATATCATCTTGCAACTATAATTTTCAACCATTGCCTCTGCCTGATATTCATGCCATTTCTCTTTGACATTGAAGGTATACTTCCAAATGAATTCTTTTATCAATCCAATCATGTTTTTGCTTAAACTCTTTCTGTTCTAATTTGGGGCATTTGCTGAGTATATTGTTAATTGTCTCATCAGAAACTTTATAACATAAATAAAATAGATAATAAGGAACACTTTAACAATAAGTTAATATATCTTTTTTTATTGAATTTATTGATATAATAATGAATAATTAGAAAGAGACGGCTAGTGGAAGTTGGACAGAAAAGAGTCAAATGATGAGATAGACATTATTTACTTGTGGACTATTGTCCTCATCTTTGTTGTTGTTATTACAATGTTTTGGCTGATCAGACAATAGCCTAGTGGATTAAAGTGTTGGTTTGTGAATTTGTTGGTATAATAATTGTGAGTTCAATTTCTGTGCTTGGCAGTGTTTATTTGAACTCTGTGGAAATGGGGCAAGCAATAACTGAGCAGTACTAAATAAGAATTAGGTGAGATATCCCTAAACATGGGCTGTGAAACAAGAATAATCTACTTCCGTAGATTAATGGAGAGTTCAGCTCAAAATTCTCTGATGATTACCCAGATTGACAATCAACCTGATGATGGCCAGATGGTATGACGACTGAAATGTGATAACAACATGGATGAGTACTATAGTCTAAATGTAAGTAATGATAACTCCTCATCATAGAAATTCAGACAGAGAGATAGACAGTTATATAGATGGTTGGATGGGTGGAGAAACATACGGAGAGTGGGTATGATGAAACAGAAGGAGGTGGAGAGGAAAAGAGAGATGACTGAATGGTTCCAGAGATGACCAGCTATGTAGATGGTCAGAGAGATAAACAAAGAGAAGGAGTTTGAACTGATTGGTGTTAATAGAAATGTTGAGCCAAAAATCAAAAGAATGAGATGATTACTTATGTTGAAGGTTTTTAACTGAGGAGTTATCATTACTATGCGCTCTGCTATTTGGCTTGTCCTGCACTTCTTGGTTGTTTACTTACGTTTCAGCTGCTGTACCCTCCAGTCTTCTTTGGGTGTATGTCATTGTATTTCAGGCATGGCCAACCAACCACTTTTGAACAGTGGGTTGTATGAGGTACAGTACATCACAAGGTGGGCTGTGCTACTAAAAAAAAAAAAAAAAAAATGGGGGAAATTTTTTAAAGATACTGCTGCCATTTTCCCAACAAAAAGACTATGCGCATCAGCATCTGCCTTAAAAATGGGGAAAGATTTGAGATTTTTTTTTCTTTCCTTCTATAATTAAAAAAAAACTGATTTGTATAGTATTGTTACTGATGAGAGAGTGATTAATACATACTGCTGCATGTAATTTGTTTCTAATTAATTAATTTAACTATACAAAAATATTTGTAAAAGAAGTACATTTATTCTCTAGATAAAAATAATTATCATTGTTGTTTCCTGTTTCTGAAGCAAAAATTTTTTTATATGAATGATCTTCCTTAGTGAAAATTGTCTATGGTTTAAAATGATGAAAATTTAACCTACAAGGAAAACTTACAAAATTCAGAAACATTATACATAATCATTTTTTATGTATGTGGTTATATATTATGAAGTGGACTAAATCCGACAATTATTTTAATGTTTTCTGTTCATACATTATTTTTATAGATGCAAATATTTAAGTCAATGCTCTGTTTATCATCAACAGTATTAACTACATTTACTGGCATGTAAATGTAGTTAATTCTATTTATTATAAATAGAGCATTTACTTAAATATTTGTGTCTATAAAAATAATGCATAAACAGAAAATATATTAAAATATGTGGTTGTATATGAGAGTATCTCTGAGTAAACAAATGAGAATGAAACTGAACAAACAACATTTTAATAAACGCTATTTTCCTCATTAAATTAAGCGTGTCATTTAGAAAGCCAATTGGGCCGCACATGGCCCACAGGCTGCTGTTTGCCCATGATTTGGTAACTTGATACTTGTCAACTTTAAAATATCTAATTCTATGGCAGTTTTGAGTTCAATCCTTATGTACAGTAGTGTTGAAAAGTTGCATACTCTGGTTTAATGGAAGAAGCAAATAAATGACAAGGTGTATAAAATCGGTGATAATATATATGTACCACAAAAACAGTAGCAACAGATTGGTGGAAAGATCCTGAAAACTGGAAATTATGCCCAGATATATATATATATATATATATATATATATATATATATAAAGAAAAGTGCTAAATATCAGAGATATGGAGAAGATAGAACATTTATAAATATAGACAGCATGGACATGAGAATCAACACTATATAGTGACTGTTATTTTAATACATCAATGTGATCTTCAGACAAACTTCATGTTCATGTGTACTTACATCAATAGTAATGTCACTTTAGTTTGATGAGGTACTAAAGGCCAAAACACATCATACAAAATCTTTTTTTCAACTTTATCATTAATTTCCTCTCGCTGCCATGTATGTTGGGGCATTTATTATGACATGGCAATAAATCCGGATAACCCTATTTTCTTCAATTTCTTTTTAGAATAGGCAATAGGACTTATACTAAGTTAAAACTTAAAACTTAATGTTGCGAAAGGGTAAATGCAAGTGTCAACCAGGACTCTTTGCAAATTACCTCCCCCTCTCATTGTTACCTCTGTTTTTGTTGTATGTGTTATATATAATAGAAGTAGGTAAGCTTTCCTACCGCCCGGTCCACCTCCTCCCCCTTCTCTTGGACATGAGTAGAGGCTTACGCCTTGTTTCTTGTTTAGGAAGGGGTTTCCAGTACTCTCTCTCTCTCTGGCCTCTGTATCTCCAGTTGCCTTGATCTACCCACTACTCTTCTCCTCATCTTTTCTTCTATCCCTCCTATCTGATCTTGCTCCAAATTTTCTGTAACCCCTTGCGCCCTAGTGGCTTTCCGCCTTGCTTGGGGTGAAACACTTAAAAAAAAAAAAAATATATATATATATATAATATAAAATATAAAAGATTGAGCCGTCTACAGTACACTGGATCAGATGATGCCTTCCTCCTACAAATCGGGATGCAGGTTTCCAGCCTACTGGAAGGCACATTTTCTTTATTAAGACTCTCAAATGCACATGTCAGTAGATATAATCACACTGTTTAATAAAACAGGACGTCTACTCGAACATGTGTATCCACTATAATTTTTTTTAAGTAATAAGAAATATATAAGAGATAGATAATCAACTGCCTATGTCTGTCCTTTGCTCTTTTAATGTTGGTGAAGCATTTTTTTTCATAATCTTTTCTGCTATATTATGTGAGATGACATCAATCACTTTGAGCTGTAGACGATGATGGTGAATTTGTTAAGGCAGAACTTTGTAGAAAATGTTTATTATCAGGCAATATATGTCTTTACTGAATGACATGCTTTTCTGTTATGATATTATCTATTTCCTTATAAGGAAACACCTGACTCTCATTGACCAAAATTCTATTAAGACAATTTTTCGTGAAAATAAGTTTCTCAAGTCCTCTGTTATTGCTCATTTCAGTATTGATAGGGGGTTTCATCTTGATTATGTTATTTTCTCTTTGAGATACATGTGCTATCCATTTTAGTTGTTGCTACTGTTGATATTCCTCAAGAAAATGTGGTTTCTATTATTTGGTACAGTTCTTTGATTCTTTAGCACCAGTCCACAAGGTTTGAAGAAGGATGGTCCTCACTGAAACCTACAGGCTTCATTCACTCAAATCTATTTTTAACTATTGACAGGTTAGATATTTTTGAACATGTTTGATGACATGAAAGCCTTGATGCTATTTAAGGACATGATTTGAGTTTTTAGGTTAATGCTTTGGTTTTGTGGCAATTTGCAGCATTAGGTGAAATTATCCCTAGCACGGATCAATTTCCTTATCTTCTGTACTAAATTTGTTGCTCAATGGAAGAGCAGTGAATTGTGTTTTTGTTAAACAATTTCAAATTCAAATCTTAAAACAAACTCACAGATGATTTGTTTGCAAACTGTTCTCATTGGAATTAATTAATCATAGTTTTTTGCTTTAAAAAGATAGCCTGCCAGTCACCGACCTGCATAGCGAATTAGCAAGTGATTTGACTAAAAACTTGATCTTACTAAAGAAGGTTAAAAACAACAAGCATGAAGATACTATCGAATGCAAATAACAGCAGGTTTTCAACAGCCGTAACAAGAGAAGCTACAGTGAGTGCAATCAAGCATGACAAACAGCGCCAGCACGGATCAGCAGGTCTAAATTCTCCACACACAATTGTCTCATGTGGATTAAAGTGTTGGTTTATGAATTTGGAGATATACAAATTGTGAGTTCAAACCCTGGGCAGTGTACTTGGGTGAACAATAACTGAGCAATACTAAAATAAGAACTAAACAAGATATAGGCAGTGGAACGAGAACAGTTTAACCCTGTAGATTGAATAAAGGGTTCAGCTTGAAATTATCTGTCAGTTACTCAGATTGATGTATAGCTGAAGGCCAGAGGGAACAACAGCTGAAACGTGATAACAGCAACAACAAAGAAGAGGACAATAGTCCGCATGTAAATAGTGTAAATAATTGTAAAGTTACTAGTTTAAATAATTCATAGAACATTCTTAGATAAAGTAGAACTTAATTCTGTGTTCATTATGTGAAAACACACACCTGGATAAGAGATGAACACGAGGCCTACTGAAATTCAGCAGGCGAGAAAATTAATGATCTGAATAATGAATCTTCATCGAGATGAGGAATATAATAAAATTGACCTCAGCTATGAGAGAGCTTTACAAGTGAGAGGTTGTACATTGTAATTAAGTTTTTGTTTTATGAGAAAGCAGGAAAAATCGTGGAGGATAGTCCGAATGCATTCATCTATGTAGGCGTCATTAATGGCTTTGTCTGCAAGATACTGAATTAAAATCTATTGATTCGCTTTTGGTAAGTTCTTCTTTGAGTAATATGAAGACTTTGGAAATCAATCAAAGTAATCCGGACATCTTGACCTCGTCAAGCACAAGGATACAGGGGGCTTATGGTAATGAGATTAATGGTCTTTTCTGTTTGATTTTATCCTCATGATAAATAAACTCAAGGGCAAAGGTTAAAACTAAATAAACCTTCCATCATATCTACTTTTTGAATCCTCTTAACATGTACTTCACAAAACTAGTCTTGACAATGGAGATCTACACAGGGTAAGAGTTAGTTTTGTCTTGAGTGAAGTGTTGGCTCTCAGTTTCTGTGAGTTTAACGGCTAAAGAATAGATTGTCTAAAGGTGTGAAATGATTTAATACAAAAAGGAATTATTTGTAAGAATGAAAAGACTTCATCACAAAACAACTTCATATTATTACAAGTCCTAAGTTGTCTCATTCTGGGTATGAAAATAGACTAAATCTGGCAGCAAGGCCTCTGATCAAGAGGTTTTGAGGAACGTGGAACCACCTCTTAATTGCTATTGTTTCTAGTGTGGTAACACCTGTTAGGGTTCGAACTATGGATAAATAGTGAACCCCCAAAACTGGGGTCAAAACATGAAAATATAAAAATACATTACAGAAAAATTACCAGCAATATATTTTAATAGTAGAAAAAAAAATTAATATTTAAATTGTTCTGTAGAAACCAGAACAAATGAAAATCTGAAGGAGTCAAGAGAATACAGGGACTGCTGGAGGGTTTCCCATTTCAATTCTTTAAGCTTCTGCAATGTCTGTTTTGAAACATACAATCTTGTGCTTACATGGCGGAAAATAACGCCTTTTCAATTTGCTAAAAGTTGGTCATTTTTTTTTGTATAGCCTCATTGAGATTAGTGAATTGGTTGCAATAGTTTTTGCAGTTTGAAGCTCAAAGAGAAGCCTGGGTTAGCCATTGCTTCCACACATTTACAAGCTTGTTTCCACCACTGATTACATTGAATGTTATCATAAATGATTCCTTTTTTTATTGCCTGTTACAATTCTGTCCAAGAATGGCTCATTTTCATCATGTAACAGCAAAGAAACCGTCATAGAAACATGACGGAGCATGTACTGTTCTGTCAGAAAGTGGCACCCACATGTCAAGTTTGAAATTGAACACAAATCATTTCAAATGTCAAAAGGTAGTCGAGATATCGATTTTTAACCTCTTAGCAATCTCTTCTGTCAAAATCTTTGTTTTATTTCCCATAGTAGCAAGCAGTGCCTTCATCAGTGTCGGAAGGTTGCCTAGAGCAAGGTCAATTGTTTAGTTTAAAATCACCCTGATTTTTGACCATCCAAAGAGCTGGAGCATGATCCAAATAAACCATTCTGAATGTTTTTTTGTAGCAGTTACGACGCTAACTCCTTTCTGAAATTTATAGAGGCAAAACATGCAACTTTTCATCCTCCATCTTTAAGGCATTCTTTTTTTGGACAAAATGTCAACATTCAACAAAGTCTGACTTGCAACTAACCGATGCAAGGTTTCAATCTAGAATACACCAGAAATCGGAAGTTGCTGGCACACTTTTGAAATGACCTGATACATTATATCATCTTTGCATTATCTAATATTCTATCATACCTGGGACAATATTAATCTTGATCCCTGCTGGTGATCTGGTGTATCTTGAATCTGCAGCCATTTGTGTATAGATCTGCTGTTAGTGTTCTTTGATTTAATTTCAAACCACTGTTTGAACATTCATTTAAGTCAAATATCTAAAAACCCAACAATGGTTTGAAACTGATAACTTTCAGTGTTTATTTTCATATGAAATTTGAGATATATATATATATATATATATATATTTATTTATTTGTTAATTTTATAAATTACTTTTCATGCAAACAATAAAAAAGTATATCATTTATGTGCCATGTCTCTTCAAGATGTGGGTGAACATGACTTTCCACAACTTCTTTCCCCTTGTAGCTCTAAGAAATGTTTGACTCTTAACCATCCGTTCTTGTCCCTGATCTGCCATCCATTCACACAAACTCCTAAGTTTCTTAGAGTTTCCCTATGGCCCTTCAACACATGGGTGATCATGGCTCTTCACAACTTCTTTCTCCTTGTAGTTTTAAGAAATGTTTACCATCCATCCTTGTCCCTGTTAAACCATCTATTCACACAAACTCCTTAGGTAAGTTCCTCTTTTTTTCCTTCTACCCTGTGCAATCTCTCAATACATCCTGTGAGTATTAAATTTTCCAAGCAATCTTTCCTTATTAGAAATTTCAATCATCTCCCTTTGAATTTAAGTATGAGTGTCTTTCTAGTTCCCATTTTCTTTAGGATATCCTTATTGCTCGTATGTTTTGTCTATGGAATTTTTTAGCATCTGTCTGCAGAATGATATCTATGTTGTTTGAATTTGTTCATCTGTAAGGTAATTGTTTCCTGCTATACTGGAGGATAGATATGACATAACTGATTAGCAGTCTTTTCTTTAGTTCTAATGAAATATTCTCCTGTGTTAACATTTCATGTAGTTTCTGGAAGGCCAATTTCACTTTTCTGATGTGCTTCAAATCTCTCTATCATTCAGTCTGTCTTCTTTTATAAAAATCATCATTACCAATTCTATGACTATGAATCTCTCTGCCCAGCATTGCCCTACCATCATTGTACTGGCTGTATACATAGCTATTTTAGCCCAGTCTACCCTAGAGGGCCATTGACCCTACAAGAAGGTTCATCCACCATTTAACTAGTACTTTTGTTTGTTTGTTTTTCTTTAATCCTGCTGAGTGTCTAGCCACCCTACTTGCCAGAAAAACCCGATTAAAGAACTAGTTTAATTGCAGTTGACGCAACCATGTGGCAGATAGTATTAGTTTATATGGAACCAATAGCAGTCATACACTGACCAGACATACTGTAAATAGACAAGTATAGTGTGAGTTTTTGTGATCAGTATATTTTTATGCTAAAAATAGGGGTTGCACTATACACAGGTAAGTTTTATGAAGAGGTAAAAAAAGAAAAAAATTATGCCTTTTTGGTGACTGTTTGTACTATACACAAGTAAATATTTTCTGGAGGTTTTAAAATTCATGCCAAAGAATTCATGGGTTGCACTCTACATGAATAATTCCATTTTATTCAGATGACAGAAAAATACATAAAATATATATATATATATATATATATATATATATATATATATATATATATATATATATATTTTTTTTTTTTTTTCTAGTGTTCTTTTTGTGCATTTGCAATGACCAGGTCTCAAAGTTACCAGACACATCTTAAAATCTCAAAATATATGTTGTATTGTCTATAACTTTGAGAAGATTCATTAATATTTCAAACATTCAGACAATGAAGTTCTTTCATGTTCATGATATTGTTACCACAGCATTTCGTTTGATCTGTTCTTCAGTTTTTCATCGATATTTTAATCTATAAGAAAAAAGAAGAAACTAACTCTTCAGAAAATGAAATTCTATTGACTTTGATATTAAAATTATACAATCAATTTTTTTTTTAATTGACATTTTTGTGAAAGTAACAACATGACTTATTGATGTTTATACATGTATTCATTTGTGTCTCATTACACTAGGCACACAAAATTTGGCTTGTTTTGTGGTTGAGGTAGTCGCACATTTTCCACCACAACTGAATGGGCTTATGGCCAAATCATGTTGAAACATTGTTTCCAGTACGATCACTAAAGTTAAGCAATGTCCAGCCTGGTCAGTACCTAGATGGGTAACCACTTGGTAATACCAGGTGCTGTAAGCTTGGATGTACAGGTGGTGTAATGGATAATGGCTTAGAATTGTTAACTGGAGAGCAGAGTTCCAGGTGGGTCCATTATAATCATTTACAAACAAATACCCTTCCCCCACCTATGGGTTAATTAGTAAAACTTATATTGCTAAAACCATTATCTCCAAAAAAAAAAAAAATTGCATAAAAAATTTAGATTTTGGCATTAAATAACCTATAGAGGTTGATATGCTGCTAAAGAAAAACAACCAACCAAAACAGATTAATTCAAGCTAAAACAAAATGGCAGAATTTTAAATGCTGATTTTTTTTTTTTTTTTTTTTAAGGTGGGCAGGACCTCCCTACTTGGGAGATGAACACAACACAATCTTCTCCCTAACATTTATTCATTGCAGAGTAGAATAAATATCTATAAAATTCATCTGAGTTGATCAATATGTCTGTAGCCAGACATGTAGTTATTTCAAATTTTCTTTTTTAAGATATTGGGGTTTGATGAATTGTAGTAAGCCTTTCCATTTATGATTAGTAAATATAGTTTTTATTTAATAACAATATCAACTAACCAGTACAAATTAATACAAAAATTTAAAAGATTTAAAAGTATAAATTATTCTAATTAAATTTTTTTAATAATGAAGACAATTCTTATCAAAATTCATTATTGGTTGAAAAAAATCTATTTTTTATGATAATAGAGTCCGTAATATATCTTATTCATAAAAACAATTGAAAGCTTTTCTAATTAAATAATATCTTAGTTTTATTGCATTTTTTATTTTACAATTCAGAGCAGATTTTCAGTAACTGGGGATCCTGTTTTACTAAAAATTGATGATTTCAATTCTCCAAGGACTTCTGTGTATAACTACTATAAACATTAAGTGGTACAAAAATTAATTTCTCAATTTCATAAAATTAAATAAGAGGTGGGGAGGGGAGTAACAGATGTAAAAGAAAAAGAATTTTCTAAAAAAGAAACATCTAAAAAATAATTTCATTTATTTAATAAATCCTGAGAGTTTCATTAAAATCTGATAATTGATTTTTGCAATAATTTCCAAATCAATGTGTTTTTCACGATAAAAAAAATAAAAAAAATTCCTATACTAAACTTTGGTGCCCTGCCCCTACAGACACAAGAAAAATAACATTTTTAACCAGAATTTTGAACATCCTAAAAAGGCTGAAAAAAATTTTCTGGTCTTTCCTCTTAATGATAACATAAAAATTTTGATGATAAATCATTGTATTTTGATGATAAATCATTGTATTTTTATTAAGTTTGGGGCCTTTTTTCATCATGGTATGTTCATTTCTTAATGAATTTGTAGAGGTATCTCATATAATGTTTTCACTGATTTTTAATGGACTTCCCTTCACTTGAACATAAATTGCAAACTTATAAGTTGTTGTCCGAGGATTAAAACAGGTAGGTCACAATAACTAAAATACAATGCAACACCCACATCTGAATTTCTTTGCAATAAATGTTATGATAAGTCAGTTGTTTTTCTTTCCCCTGAAACAACATCTACAATAAGGTCAATGTGCTGAGAGTACATTTCCAATGTGGCGGTCATATGTGTAAGGTGCCTCTTCCAAGAGGGTTGCATAGTTGATGTAGGATGATCCATATTCACAAGTGCAGTGTTGACTTCCAGATGACCCCTGGCAGGAAGAGGATTTTCTCAGTGGGGTGTCTGACCTGAAAGTTAATGACATCCTATTAAAGTTGTTGAAACAGAGCTAAACACTCAGAACCTATCCTGTTTTTCATACACTCTCTCTTCTACTGTTGTCTATTTGTCTGGGGACATAAAATCTCTTTGATTCCTGTACATTTTCTTATTTTACATAAAAATAGATATGAGATAGATAAGCACAAAGACACATGCTTTCTATGGGTTTGTGTGTGCATACATACATATATATGTGTGTGTTTGTATATATACGTTTATATATATATATGTGTGTGTTTGTATATATACGTTTATATATATATATATTTTTATATATATATATATATATATATATATATATATATGTATATATATATTTATATATATATATATATATATATATGTTTATATATATACGTTTATATATATATGTGTTTATATATATTTATTTTATATATATATAATATATATACGTTTATATATATATGTTTGAATATATATATAAATTTATATATATATGTTTTTGTATATATATGTTTATATATATATGAATTTGTATATATATATTTATATATATATAAAAAGAAATATATATAAATATATATATGTGTTTGTATATATACGTTTTTATATATATGTGTTTG
>CAHIKZ030001944.1:482500-590000 GCA_903632075.3 Acanthosepion pharaonis
ATATGTTGAATCTTCTATTAGCAAGAAGTTTCTTTCACCAAAATTTTTCAGTTAGAATCTTCACTATGTAGGGTATCCTGCATGATGGCTACTATAACACACCACACCCTGGCCAATCCTGGGTTGAACCTTGATCAGCAGTGACCAGATGATATGACCTTTGCTACATGCTGCCTAGGCCAGATGATGATATTGATTGCAATCGCTGGTTGATACTGTCTCTGGTCAATGGGCTGTTGGTCACTAGCCACCCCAGTCTACAATTTGTTCCACTCACATTGTGTTTCTTGATCATAGAGCAATGGAGATTGAGTATCAATCATACAGCTGATTTGAACCACAATGAAGCTGTATTATGAAGAAAAGAAAAAAGAAATAAAAACGAAAGATTCTTCAGGTCAATTTTCAATTTGGTTTATAACATTAACCCTTTCCACTAAAATCTCTATAGTGACACTTTACTTATTGGTGCTAACTCTTAGAACAGGGCTCAGAGTCAAGGGTTGTCTTGGCAGCAAGTCGCGTGGAGTTCAGCAGCACCTTTGTCTGCTCCTCACTGCTTGTCTTTCATCTCTTGTTGGGTTGCCTAAGCACTCTGTTTATATTGACTTCAGTTCAAGACTGAAGTGCCGCTGACAGTATTTGGAGGTCTGGTGATTCTCCAGTTTTCTGTATTGATTTGAACATGAGTTCTTTGTTGTCTGGTTTGCAATATTAATTATCTTTCCAAAGTTGGGAGAGAACTATTCACCCTACTGGTGGTGGTTGCGGGTATCACACTACCCTTATAATTCATTCCTTCTCTTATTTATGCTTTGCACCTCCAAATGGGCAGAGGTAATTTCTCCTCCTTCCTCCTCCTCTCTTAGTATTTCATCTAAGTCTGCCACTTTGGCTGTCTTTTTGACAAATCTAATTTCTAAACTGAATAAGTGAAATGGAAGTTTTTACTTTTAATCATTAATTGTAATTTTTTTAATTTTCAACAATGAATTTTCTCAGTTCCCAGTCAGGTTTATTTAAGCAGACATTTACCAGCTGTTCCATCGACCTGCTATTAGCAAAACTTGTCTTCATATCTTTTCACTTAATCATATTCAGAAACCTTACAGGTCCATTTCATATTTCAGTTTCTTTGAGCAAAGGATAAAATCCTATTTTTCAATTTGTTTACATTTCCAAAATTGGCAAAGCTATTTCTGCTCTCTGACAGGCAGGCATAAATCAATTTCTTAATATTTCCGTTGTCTTCAAAATTATAACTCAGTTGACCCCTTCTTCCATCTGGTAATCATGAGACATGTTTTCATAACTTCCACTTTAATTAAACGGATATAAATCAATTTCTTAATTTCTGCTTCTGTTTCCAAAATTCTCAACTAACCTTGAATTTACTTTCACTATTCCTTCTTAGACCTCGTGGGTTAAAGCCTTCCACGTGGCCTGAGATATTTTTCCCAAAACCATTTTTTTCCGGTCAGTCATTTCTTCAGTCT
This sequence comes from Acanthosepion pharaonis, assembly GCA_903632075.3. Lineage (NCBI taxonomy): Eukaryota > Metazoa > Mollusca > Cephalopoda > Sepiida > Sepiidae > Acanthosepion > Acanthosepion pharaonis. Next base: position 483,997 of record CAHIKZ030001944.1, read on the forward strand.
AGGTTTCTGATAGGAAAGCATTTTGTTCCTTCTTTGAGTTTATATGTTGTTACATACTTTTAACCCTATCTGTTCCAATTCATAACTTTTTCCTTTACTAGTATCACAATGATGATAATGCATTTTTGGCTTGAATTAGTAATTGCTGTTTTAACCAGGTACAAGCCATGATATTGAATGTTGATTTTCAAGGTAGGCAAGCTCTTTCCACTTAGTACTGCATTGTATCAAAGTTCAATCTCCTTGCACTTGACTCTATGCCAATTGAAACTAAACACAGTCAATATTCTCAGAACAAAAACACAATCAAAATACGTAAGGCAGATAATTGAGTTTGTGTTGATAAGTTTGGCATTTATTATTTTCAATTTATTTTCTGCAGTTTTTAAGCAAGGATTTTCCTAATATTTTTTATATATTGAGAGCAAATCACAAACACTGATCTTGTAACATTGTGCAATTTAGAGGAGAATAAGTTATGGACTAGGGAGAAAAATTACAACCACACAGTTTATTGGAAATATATTCCTGAAATATGATATATTTGATAGGGTCAGTTGACAGTCACAAGTCCTGCAAAAAAGGGAAAAGAAAAAGGATGTGGCAGTGCCTTTTCATTGGCCCACGCATTAATGAATCTGCAAGTAGTGAAAAGGCAAGATTTCCTGGTTTAAAAAAAAAAAAAAATGAGGAGTTTGTCCTTCCAAAATTCTTCAGTGAGAATTTTTCCCCTCATAGTGCATGGCTTTGCAACTGTTAAGTTTGGGAAGTTTCTCTCACACACTTTTTCCCTCTCCATCACTGACAAATAGCTGGCAAAATTTCTCTATTGGGGATAATAAAAGTAGCCAATATACACCATATGTATTGTATTAATTGATATTACAAAAAAATTTTGTCCTGGTGAAAAGAAAGCTGTTTTATTTTCAGTAAGAAACAGAGACAATGCAATTTAGGCAGTTTGGCCTGTAAACAACCATGTTGACTAATGCAGCAACACAACTGATGTGGCCCATTTCAGAACAACAACCATGGTTGCCAAACACCAGTTCAAGGCACATAACCATATATGATGTTGTGACTGTCACATATACTGTGGACATAGACATGAATACTTCATGTTCTTCAGGGCAAGAAATCATAGCTCCCCACAGTTTGCTTTTCTTTATTATCTCTGAATTGCCATGACTTCTTGGGAAAGATAATTGAGCAATTTTTCTATTTCTTTCTCCACAGTTTTTAATTTAGAGTAGTGCTTCCAAGGCTAGACTGCTCAGTCTACACTTCTATTTAACCTACAACTGGAATGAGAGCTGTATTCCTACCTTTCCCCAGGGCATTAGTGCAAAGTGAACATAGCAGACTAGGCTGGAATTTGAACTCTGCTCGCTGCTTCCCCTTTGCATACCAATAACCATTACACCACCTACACACAGAGAGATATAGGTAGATGTGTAATTAACATATACCCTATTATAACTACTACAATAGTGACATAGAGATGAAACTTGATGTATTTGTTTCAGTATTACATATTATGTAAACATCTAGTTTATTGATTATCTGACAAAATTGTAATCCTATCATTTTGTTTCTTGGCAAGACAAAATCTTTTGAAAGAAATTGAAACATCTGTGCGTCCTTGCACAACGTTGTCACTTGTATTGTGTTCACAAAGAAATAAAACCCTGATATTCTATATTGGCAAGAATTCCAAACCTAAGAATATATTCTGGAAGGAGGGTATCAAGAGAAAAATAAAATGGGACTGTGAATAATTGAATGTTAATGAAATGGTGGGCCAAATGTGTTATTAAAAAGTAATTTTCTTTATTTCATTTTAGAAGCATTGGTTTGTTGACATTTTTTATTATTATTTTGAATAGTCCTTTCTTTCTCTTCTACAAGATTCCACTGCTTTTAATCTGGACAAAACTGCAAAAAGTCACTTTAAATTTACCTGACAGCCTTAGCACATTAAATGTGTGTATATATATATATATATATATATATATATATATATATATATATTATATAAAAAAACCTCCACTAATTAAAAAAAAACATATAAAAGTTTTATCAAAAGTTTATTATTAAAAGGAAAGACCAAAGTATTTTTTTATTATTTTATTAAATTATTTAATCCTTTCTAGCATGTTCAAAAATTTGGTTAAAAATCTTTTTTTTTTTCTTTTTTGTCAAAAATTAATTTAAAAGATTAATATGGGAAATTTAGCATCGTTTTTGCAGTAAAAAAAACATGTTATTTTGGAAATTCTTGCAAAGATCAAATAATTGTCAGATTTTAATGAAATTTTCAAGACTTGATTAGAAATGAATGAAATTATTTTTTTTTTTTTTTTTTTTTTTTTAAGAAAATTTTTTTTTTTAAAATTTTTTTTTTTATATCTGTTACCTTTATTTAATTTTATGAAATTTTGAGAAATTAAAATTCTACCCTCTTCATATTTATATTAGTTAAAAGCAGGACTCCATAGAGAATGTAAATCATCAATTTGTTTTTGTCAATACCTTTTACTGAAAATCTGCTCTGAATTGTAAAATAAAAAATGCAATAAAACTAAGACATTATTTAATTAGAAAAGCTTTTAATTACTTTTCTAAAAAATTTTATAAAGGACACTATTGTCTTAAGAAAATAATTTTTTTTTTTTTTTGCATAATGAATTTTTACAAGAATTGTTCTTATTTTTTTAAAATTAGAATAATTTATAAAGTTTCAAATCTTTTAAAATTCTGTATTCACCCTTTTAGATGATATTATTAAGTAAAAACTATATTTACTAATCATAAATGATAAAGATTATTACATATCATCAAACATCTAATATTTTTAATAGAATTTTGAATTTTTATTTGTATGTGTTTAAACCTATTGATTTTGTAAATACGGATGGACCATTATACAACATTATCAGAAAATAAGAATGATAACTATAGTAAATTTAAAGCCTGAAAGTATCTAAAATTCAATAAAACATTAGATTTTTTTCTTAAATTTTTAATGTTACTGTGTACTTAACTATTGAATGCTCATGTTAATTCAATTATTTTTTTTACTCCTAAAGCCCCTATAGAACAATATTAGATAAATATTAATCTGTCATCAAGCTGTCAAACACATCAACAGCTACTACAGTGTTAAAAAAATGAATTTCTGTGATATTTTAAACTTAAAGTAAATAATATTTGTTTCAAATCAGATTAATTATATTTTAAATCAGCAAATAAAGTTTCAGAGGAGTATATTTCATTTTTGAAAGATTTTTAATAACGAGAATTACATTGTCATGAAAGATGGCTAAAAATGGGATTAAAATTAGCTTCAAGAAAAATCTAACATTTTTAAAAATTCATTTTAAACCCTAGTATCACATTTTCTGTGGTTGTACTTACCTATGTATATATATATAATATATATAAAGAGAGAGAGAGGGGGAGAGATAGAATTAATATAAGTAAAAGTTTATCACTTAGCTGATTGATGTTATCTTCAGCATCCTGACTCCAGAGTTTTGTAGGTGAACCTGTTTGTCTACTACTCTTCAGCAATTTACTATATATATATATATATATATATATATATATATAATTAAAATTAATTGCTTTAAATAGGACATATGTCGCCATTTTAATACTAAAAACGTGGTGGGGGAGAAATTTGTAAGGAAACTTTTGGCCAACCGTCTGTTAAAGAAAAATCATTGGCAAAAATTATTATTTTAAGGTTCCTTAGAAATTTTTCAATAGCAGAGTAGACTGGATTCTGTTGCCTTACAAAAGGAATGAAATCTCAGAATTCAAGCTCTTTAAAAACAGCCTGAACTGAAGAAAGATGATTTCCATCAGGTTGTCTTACTCTAGACACACCCGCTGCTGTTATAGGTGCAGTATATGTGCACCTACGACTTTAACAGGGTTATGGGAGATGCAATGGAAGTATGACTCAGAATCACTGGATCATTTTTATCAAGAGGAAGAAAACATTTTTGAATGAATCGAAATCTTGGTCTCTATACAAAAATTGTAATATGTGCAATGATGCTTTATGGGAGGGCAGGTTACTCCCAAGTAACTAGAATTGTGTGTGAAAAACTATGATCCAGATTAGAATGAAAGCAGTGATGGAATATTCCCCAAATCCATCATAAAAATTCAGGAGGTGGAATTAGTAAATGCTAAATACTTTAAATACAATGGTATATGGATCAGTTATAACAAATTTAGTATAGGAGAAAAAGAAATTCAACATAGAATAGGTTTTGCTGGAGGTAGTTTTTGCCCAACACTACAAGTTGCTATAAAACCAAAACATTAGCCTAAAAACTCAAGTCATATTCTCAAATATCCTTGTCAGATTGAGATTTTCATATAGATGTCATACATGGCATCTGATTTGTTCAGGAATATCTAGACTGTCAGCTGTATACAAATGCTTTCTTAGATTTATGGTTAAAGGTGGTCCTGAGTAAATGAAGCATGTACGTCTTTGTGAGGACCATCCTTCTTCAAACCTTGTGGACTGGTGCTACACAATCACAAAGAATTGTCCCAAATAAATGAAATGGTTAGATGTTACTCTAAGTTCTATCCTAACAGGTTTTTTCTCGCATTTCTCACTTGTGGAATTCTCCTCCAGCTTCTTGCTTCTCAGTCAAATCTTCAAAAATTTAAATGCTATATCAATTGTCATCTATTGTCTTACTTCCTGTTCTTTTATTGTTCTCTCCCTGTAATAGTGGTATTTTTTATATTCTTTCATACTCAGAGCCCCCCTTCTGTCTTAGTGGCTTTATTGCCTTCATTGGGGTGAAATGATTTTTTGAAAAAAAAAGTAAAAATAATCAGTTAATCTAGAGCCATGCCACCTCATGGAATGTCTCAGAAAAGTAACGACTAGTGGCACAATGTCCAGTTTCTGGACATAAATTTCAAGGAGCTTCAGAAAGGATTCTGAAAGATTGGGAAGAAATACTGAGCATCATTTCTGTCTGAATTTCTGGAATGAGGGGTTATCATTACTTACATGCAGACTATTTCCTTATCAGCAGCAACCACAGTTGAAAAGAGATGCCTTTGTGATGGCAGTCAAGCATGACGAGCAGTAGCAGCATTCATCAGCAGGCAGGTTAGGTTTAAGACTCCAAGTTCCCCACCCAGGATTGTCCCATGGGAAAATAGCCTAGTGGATTACAGCATTGATTCATGAATATGGTGACATAGTAATTGTTAATTCAATCGATGGAAATGGGGTGAGCAATAAATGAGAAGTATTAAATAAGAACTCAATATCTCTAGACATGGACAGTGGAATGTGAACAATCTATCCCCATAGATTAAATAAGTTTAAAATTCCCCAAAGTTTACTTGGATCAACAAACATCTGATAAAGTTCAAAGGACACAATAACCAAAAGGTTATTTTAACAACAAAGATGAGGATATTAGTCCAAATATAAATCATGTAAATAAATAAAGTGATGAAGGAGCAGTAATTCAAAAACATTTCCTGAAATTGGTTAATTCAGCAATGTTTTGGGGCCCATGAGCATGCAAGTTAGTTGCCCCAACCCTGGGTCCAGTTGAAATGATTACCGTATATTTTCGCATATAAATCCAAAAAATTACTCTTAAAAATTGGGGGTCATCTTATACTACAATTCTGAAGAAGAAACCTTAAATTCTGAGTGATGCTTGTTGGTCGGCTAATCTCGGCTTCGGTGACATAACCAATAATGTACATGAGAAGATTGACATTATCAAATAAACTGATAATAAAAGTAATAAAACCATTTCTACCTTATATATTACTGGCATAACTTCATAATAAATTGCCTATTTGAAGAATAATTCCTTATCAATGAAATCAACTTGTATCCATGCAAGCTCAGCTGAGAAAATGTAAACATTGAGTTATGATTGCATTCACAGCAACGTTTATCTTTCGCTAAGCTTTCAATAATCATCATGGTAATGTTAATTACGACAGTAATAACATTTAGGATAACATAATATTCATTTATCCTTCAAAAATCCTTTTCATTTTGGTGCTAAATAATAACACAATTTACAACCTTTATTTTTCAAATAAAATCCTTTTACAGTAGTTGCATTTAAAAGAAGAAAAAGAATCAGTATTCATAAGAGATTGCATGATGAAACATAAAGCAATGGTTTCCCTTTTAGGGGACATGTGTATGAAAAACATGATATAGAATCGGTTTTGTTATTTTGAATTTCTAAGGATACAGTAAGTAACATTTCCAATAACATCATCTTTATACAATCAATAAGCAGTCGTCTTATACTACAGGTATAGGATAAATTCATGAAAATTTGCTATATTTTCTGACCTCGTCTTATCTAAAGGTTGCCTTATACATGAAAATATATAGTAACTGTTTCTACTTTAATCAATAAACACCTTTTAAAAGCACCGACTTTTCTCAAGTGATATTTGAAATCTCGTCTCCTGCTATCCCCCCCCCCCACACACACACACTTTCCGTTGAATCTACAAAGCTAGACGATTAAGAGGGAAGGGTAGATTAGAGGCCATGAAAGAGACAGTGAGGTTAGAATTTAGTCAACCATTGAAGTTGAATTGTTTTCCTCTAGCCCAACACCTTCGTACCTATCTCCTGTACCCTCTTCTACCCGAAATCAACACCTCACCGCTTTCCACGTGTGCCCAGAGAGTTAGGATTCTCAAGTTTCTCGTTCTTCTGAGAAATCAATCAGCTGAGAATCGTGTATCAGCTTCTTTTATTGATTCCTTTCTTTCTTTCGTTCTTAAGAATTTCTCTTTTAATTTATTGATTAGATGACAAGCTCAGTCTTTGAACAAGATTTCTTTCTTTGGCAAACAGTTACCAACAGTAGGGTTGCATCTAAGATAGTTTTACAGAAAAGTAAAAAATAAATTTCAAAAGTAAAAATCTTAACTTTTTTCAGTTCAACCATAAAAACTGCAATTTCACAGACCTCACTACCCACGCACGAAAACAACCTTAGAATTCACAATGTACAAAGAAAGCAAAATAATTTGCTTATAATGAAAATTTTTATCCTTTTTCTTACTTTTGAATAGAAGTAGAATTTGTTTGAAAAGTATTTGACTCCTTCTGATATGCTCTATCTTTACAATGTTGAAACACTGGTTCTCATATGATCACTGAAAATAAGCAATGTCAAGCGTGGTCAGTACCTTGATAGGTGACCATTTAAGAATATCAAATGCTGTAAGCATGGATGTGCACATGGTGTAATGGATAACGTCTCGGAATTGTTAATAAGAAAGCTGAGTTCCAATTCTTATTGGCTTCATTATATTCGTGGCTACGTAATAATGTGTATCTTCCCTCTTCACCTGAATAATGATGACTCTGTGACACGGCATAAAGTCTGCAAAGTGCTGGAGTCATTGCTGTCCAAAGCCAAATCGTGGTTGTTGGGTGTGGCTGCTGAGAATTTAGGGAGTTCTTCAGCATGTCTGATATATGTCTATAGTGAAGAAAATGGCAACTTACCTCGTCAAACCAAGCGACAGCGCATTGCATGTATCCTACGACGGAAAAGAAAATTACTTACCAAAAAAAAAAGGGGCATGTATTCTGCATGACATGCTGAAAACGGAATATTTAGATTAAAAACAAGTCCGTCACAGGAGTCTCTATAAAAGTATTTTGATATGCAAAATACTTGATGTCTTCTCCCAGTTGTCGACAAATGAAAAAGCTGCTCGACCGATAAAAACAGTTGGTGTTCTCGAATCAAGAGGAAAAAACTGATGTGTTTTGGCTACCTTGTTCGTCAGAGAGTGAGTTATTTTTCTGACTGGTTACATGCATTGGGATTTGTGAGATAGTACCTGCGAATCAAGTTTTCGGCATTTCTTTTTGCCCCTGATATTCAAGTCTGAACTTACAGTGATTTGTTCTCTGCGTTGTGGAATTAATCTGCGACAAATATTTCCTTTGCTTACAATGTCCAAAGGGGATTTAAAAGCATGAAGGCAACTGGGGAACATGTCCATAAGATGTAGTTTTTGGGTGTCATTGCAAGGAATTTAGGGTGGCCTAAAGCATGTCTGATACATGTTGAATGGGGTTTAAAGCATGGAAGCCAATAGCGAACCTGTTTGTGACCTGTTTTTTTTTTGCTTTTTGTTTTTTTACACAAAATATAGGGAGTAACACACATTACACAGGTAATTTTTTTTTTCTTTTCAAAAGGTTAAAAAAAAAATCATACATTTTCAGTGACCAGTTGCACTATACCCAGGTAATTTTTTTTTTGAAGAGGATATGCATTTTTAGTGACCAGTTGCACTATACACAGGTAAATTTTTCTGGAAAGGTTTACATTCATGTAAAACAATTCAGGGGTTGCTCTATATATGAAGTTGGCTTATACACAAGTATATACAGAATTCCTGGACTAAGCCTCATACACATTATGCATAATGGAGATGGGGGGGTTGTCTTTCAGAAATGGAACATCATCCATCTATACTCACCACATTAGCATAAAGATTTGCAAGATGTATATCACACTTGTCGAGACACTCTCATTTTATTAGTGGCTCTTTTAAATGCCAACAATGGACTCTACACTATTGTAGAGCCATCACTAGCTTGCATAACACCATATTGAAAGGCTGGATCCTTAGCTGAATCGAGTGTCCTCTATACACAAAATCAACTGTCTACCTGAAAAGCCGAAAATCTAAATTATCCAACCAGGTAACATGACACTAATCTAACTCAACCCTAAGGTAATGTTCTTTGGCTCAAGTGAAATTGAATAATTGATGCTGATAATGGTGTGTTTTTTTAGTGACTACATAACTCTATGGAATACAGTGTATTCTATATAAGGTATTGAGTGGCTCCATATTACCATCCTTGTGAGCCTATTTCTGTGTCACCTGAATGTCTCCCCAAAATTTACATATATTTGGTCTATTCTTTCCATTGTTGCCTGAAGGAAAACTCAAAAGAAAGTGCTTCATCTTTCTGGCACCAACAATTATCCTGCAGTCAAAAAAGTTTTAAATCCTGTCCACAGCTACACAACCTCTTTACTTATTTGTTTACATAGTCATCAGCCAGTTCATTTCTACATGTGTGTGAGGGGGGAGGGATGAAACCATTCTGTGTATTGTTTATCTTTAACATTTTGGTATTTCAGTTTATATCGCAAGAACAGGTTCAAGTTTTCTAGATTCTTTTTCACTATTAACAGCTCTTTTACTGTTATAAAAATTAAAATAAATACTTCATCTCAGTGAGATGATGATTTTTACTTAGGTGGACTGAACACTAAAAATGGGTTGACCTTCTCTTATTCTATTTGATAATTGTTATCCAAAGTGAAAAGGTCAGGGATCAGGTGTTAAAAAAAAAAAAAGTTTAAAATGTGTCAATTTATTTAAATAACCCACCATACTGGACAAGATATGTAAATTATCAGAGTTATGTCCCTTAGATGGGAATTTGAAATGTTATCTCAAACAAAAATTTTAAATTAGCTAGATCAGAACATTTTTGGTGGTTCCTACCAGGGAAAATAAAGAGTTGTTAAATTTCACTTGTATTTAGAAACTTTTAAAGGCTTTGTCTCTCATACAGTTATTTCTCTTCAGTTGTAAATTCAAAACTCTTTATAACCTTAATAAAAAAAAAAAACTTTAAAAATAATTGAAAATATTTAGTAATACTGTGACTTATTAGTCATGTTTTCTTACTTGTAAACTTGACTAAACTTTGATAGGAACCTATTCTATTGGAAAGAAAGCATCATGATTTAGAGCAGTGTTTCTCAACCATTTTTATTTCTGGGCGCCCTCATAGAATAATTAAAACTCTGGGGGTCATTTTAAATTTTAATAATGATAAATAAGTTATGAAATTTGAAAATAATAAAGAAGTCTTCTGAAATAAGCACTTATTTTTACGACATTACATCGTATATTTAAGTGGTAGAGTTTTCATTTAAATGGATTTATGAAGAATCTGTTATTTTTCTTTTTAGAGAGGCCGATAATGACTGATTTAAATTCATCGAGGAAGGCAAAAAGGAAAGTGTTATCCACTCCTTAAAGACTAAAGTATTTAGCATTTTGTTGCAGAATTTATACTAAGTAAGATGTGTCAGAAGGTGAAATTGTGTGAAGGCCTAAAACGTGTGTATACATTATGCATTTATCCACAACAAATCAATTAAACGAACATATGAAGATAATACAACTTGAAGAAATTAAGGAAAAAACAAACGTAGTTATAGATTTCAACAATAACATGAATTTATTTTTATATATAAATATATATATATATATATATATTTGACATACACAAAGTGATGATAGGTTGCTTATTAAACGTGGCAAGTGAGATAAGATTGCAAAGAGTGTCCATGCAGAGATTTGGTGAATGAATGTTGATGGTTTAAGTTTGTTTGTGAAATTAAAACAGTTTGATTTCTGCAAGGTAAAACGTCAATTGTGTGCATGTGTGTGACAATTGTAAGTGTTGATTCAAGTTATGAAGAGTTGTGTGCCTTTGACTGATATGCTAAAGTTGATTAAATGTACAATTACTATTTCATAGTGATAATGTCACTTTTTAGTAAATTGTAAATTTTCTTCACACGGCAATAGTAGTGCAAGTTGTGTTGAGTTGATGAGAGGCTGGTAGTGTTATTGAGTCAGTGTGTTGGCATGTGTGGAGTCTGCTGGCATCTCTCGAAACTCATTGTCTGACTGACTTGAATTAAGTCAAGCGATTCTTTTTTTTTTTTTATAGATCTTTGGGTTTTCAAAATAGGCTCCAGACAGCTGCACATGAAAAAAAGGATTTGTCTCAACTTGTTACATTTTTGTGTCCTTTTAACCAATGGGAAGTTAAGTTTGGAAAAGTGAAGTGATGATTGGTTAAAGGTTAATTTGGGGAAGAGTGCATCTTCCCGTAGGGGGTGACAGGCAAGTATGGAGGATTCCATAATCTAGTTTAAAATATCAAATGACAAAGACTTGTCTTAGACATGGAAGTCATGTGTTTGGTGTCTAGCTTTATAAAAGTAAAAAATTTTTTAGATTTAAAAATAATTAATAAATTACTCTTCTGTTGACTTGGGGTGCACCTGGGTACCTTTCAGGGTGCATTAGGTTGAGAAACACTGATTTAGAGGATAGAATGTCCATGATAATTCTTTTACATTTTGTTAGTTGCTCTCGATATCACTCTTGACGTTTTTTTTTTAAACTAAATCAGATTGTCGTGAGTTTTTTTTTTCTTCCTCTCTCTTTTAAAATTAAAAGGAAATTTACTCTTACAATCACTTTAACGTTGCACAAAAAAATTTATTTATAGAATTTTATTTCAACAAGACAACTTTTTTAATTTATTTACTTTTTGAAACTCTTTCTCAGCTTAAAAATTTTTTTTATTTTTTTTTAAAACTGAATGTAATTTAATCTTTTTTTTAATTATCTAACAAAATAACTTGAGAATCTTAATCTTGTTTTATTTCTTACACTTTTAACATAGTTAATTAAAAATAAAAAGAGTTGAAAACAATTTTAATTAATAGAAGAGATGATATAAATCTTTTCACTATTTAATTTTGTCATGGGAATTTTTTTAAACCAGGTAAATTGTTTTAAACCAGGTAAATTGTTTTAAAAAACATGTTTTCCAAATTTCTCTGGAATAAGTTTACTAAATTTGTTAACCTTCAAATATACATTTTACTGAAAATAACAATTTTTTTTTTTTTTCCCAAAGGAGAGATGATCTGTTTGAAGAATATTTTGTTTCTCTTTTGGACATAAAGATAGCCAAGTGATTATACAAGCTTCCCAAGCCTCTTTACCCTCGGCTGTCAAGAAGTCCTGGGTATAACAATAAACTACATCTGGCAGCAAGGCCTCTGATCAGGAGATTAAAGGTTTTGAGGAGCCTGGAAACACCTCTTAATTTCTGTTGTTCCCAGATCCACCCTGACCCAGGTTGATAGCACCTGTTAGGGTCCCAGCTATGGGCAAATAGTAAAACAAAAACAAAACACTATGAAAGTATAAAAATACATTCTTATAGTAAAATACCAGAGATACATTTTTATATATAAAAAAACATGAGCAATAAGATATTTTATCTGTAGTTGAAGGCATACAATTGTGTTCAAAATATATTTAGTTAAAGCCATAAAATTGTTCCAAAATGTTTAGATTTCAGTATTAAATAACCCATAGAGGTTGATATACTGATAAACAAATTCAACCAACTCAGTTGCTGAGATGTACATTCCCCAAGAGAGTGTTGTGTCATTATTTCTGGCCACTGACTGACCATGTCAGTCCAGGGAGGATAACTGATTAAAATGAAGACAGTGCGCAAGTCTTATGAGGAGAAATATCTTTGTATTAGCAAGTTCTAATGGCACTTGTTGTTAGTTGCAGGTCAAAATGGACTGCAATCTGTTTCCTTTTAGTTCATTAAGATTTTTTAAAAAAAATCCCTTTCAGAACTAAATGGAAAAAAATGTTTACTAAATTTTACCATAATTCATGTTCATTCTATCAATAAAAGCTTGTATATTTTGGTACTATATCAATTCAGAACATAGGCAGTCACGGCTCTCCACAACTTCCTATCTTTTTCTGCTTATAGAGTATTTGGCCATGGTTAAGTGTAATTGGTAGAAATGCTCAACAGACAGAACTGACAAAGTGTGCAATAAACAATAACAAAAAAAAGAAAACAACAGGACAAAAATAATAGTAAGAAAACAATATATGCAAGACAAAAGTAAGCAAAGCAACAGTAATAAGGCAAAAAGGTTCACCAATTAAGAATGGTGTTAGCACACGAAAGGGATTGTGGTAAACACGCATCAATACAGACACAAGAGGCTTTGGATCGCATCCTAACGTATCTGTCATAACCAATTACATCCAGGTTTTCCCCATTAGCAGCTGAACGGCTTGGCATGTTCAGATATGGGCCTCTCAGCAAATTGTCTAGATCTAGAATTCTATCAATTGTCACCTATCAATAAAAGCAACAGGAAAATCAGCATTGAACAGTTGGCAAAATTTGGTGTCTTGTGAAGTTGGTCTCTTGGACATTTTTGTCTCTCAAATTGCATGTGGCTCACTGTGCTGTGGTTTCTGAGGCAGTGTTATTATGTTTCTTCTCATCTCTTTCCGTGGTCTTTCTTATTGGTTAGGAAGAAATCCCAGCATGCATCTGTATGGTGTTTCTATAAATATGGAGAGAGGGATGTTTTTTTTTTACATTCATTACTATAGTGATTTGTCTTTTTGAGTAATAACAGTTGTAACTTTTGATTATTTACCATTCTTTGTCCTACCATCTATTCATTTATATGCTGTATATGGGCAATGATGGCTCTCTACAACTTCCTGCCTTTTGTTGCTTTAAATAACCCTTGCATCTTTACCCCACCCCTTTGTTGTCATTCATTTACTCAAACTTGTCAAGTAGGTTACTTGCTGTTTTTCATGCTTTTCTTTCAGCATGTCTTGTGTGCTTTAAATTTTCCAAGCCTTCTTTTCTCATTACATGTCTCCAAAATTCAGCTCTTTCTGAATATTAGCAGCAGTTTCTATTCTCTTTAAAACTAATCACCCATTAAGAAAAGAAAGCTAAAATTAATATTTCATTTATCAGAATTTTTATCTTTAAATCTATCTCAACACTTCCTCATCTCTTTTGTTTTTAGTAATGTACTTAATGTTTAATTCTTCCTGAATAAAAATTTTGTTGACAAAGACTCTTGTAATGGATCTCAAATTCAGTAGACAGCAATTTTCAATCTTAGAACATTACCAATTCTTTCCCCCTAACTGTCAATACCCATTGTACCTGGGTCATTTGCTTTAAAATGCAAACACATTCAGACAACACCTGAATGTGTGCTTTTTTCTCCTTCTTATATTGCAATTATTCTGTTCAAGAAAAGCTACTGTTTAACTCTGAAAGCTGAACTGTTTGATAGCCTCAATGCAATAACATTTAACACAGCTTGATACTTTTGAACCATTTTGAAAAATAAAAAAATATTCAAGTCTATATAAATTTTCTTTAAAAGAAAATCTAATTTGAAATATGAGAATCTCTTCAAAAAGATTATCAACAGACTTCCCTGTGCACGTTTTATAACAAATGTGTAAAGAAAATTAATATGTACATAAAAGGTTAATTGCCTAAATTAATACTGTAATTAATAATTATACTTGTCATAAAAGAGAAAGTATTGCCAAAAAAACAGCAAAAGATAAGTAGCTGTGGGGTGCTATGATCACCCATATGCTGAAGGGACATGCTACATAAAAAGAGATAAGTATCTACTATATAATAATTACCATGGTCTATTTATTTTTATTTATATACTTAGTGTCATGCACAGTAGCAGAAAGGGAGGAAAATCAATTAATAAATTTATAATAATAAATTTATGAGTGGTTACTTCCCTTAGTTATTTTAGTAATCTATACAAATAAAGTATTTATCTTTTAGTCAAAATGAATTTAATTAATCCATTTCCTTACTACTACATCTTTTTAGACTGCAGTCTTATTTGTTCAAGCCTTTCTTGCGAGGCACTCAGATAGTTTTGTCTATTAAGTGATTGTCTTGCTTCAACTTGGACTTGAGATTTTTCATCACTGTCTTTGTCATTCTGTTAATCTTTTTCTTTCAAGGTGATAGCAAATTAGAGTGACTATTTATATTAGAAATATAACATTTTTAACATGAAAAGATACTTGAGCAAAAAGCAATTTATATAATGCCAAAAGTAAATCAATGAATCATAGATAACATTGACCATCTAAAAAATATAAAGGGATTGGATTAATTAAAAAGTTCATTTGCCACTTTTTTAGTTGTTAATTCTGGATCTCTACTTTATCAAATCTCAATATATTGTTTCAAAACTTTTGTTTCATTGCATCTTAATATTAAAACTTTCTAATAATTGTCATCATGCACTAGTAATAATATAATTATGCTTATTTCAAACACATGCTTAACTGTCTTTGGTAAAACACCATATTTGTCTCTTGCCAAATTCTTGTCCCAGTTTGTAGAAGAATTCCATGTGCAGATTGTTACAAGAAAAATATATTGTATGACACAAGATGTTGGGAAAAATCAGAAGCAGCAGTTACTACGAGAACAAATCAGTTGTGGCCAATAACCCACAAATATATGTAACATAATGACCAATTGAAGTTGTAATAATTAATTGAGCAAAACATGATCCAATTCTCTCTAGACTGAAAACCTATTGTTAAAAAGTAATGACTAACATTGAATAAATGTCAGCCAATTGGTTTCTTATCTTTTGCAATAGACAATTCTGTTTTACTGGTAAATAGAAAATCCATGGAATTTTGATATTTTGGAGTAAAACAAAGTCAATCAAATAATCTAGCAGCAAAAAAAAAAAAGTCATATTTGCACATTTAAATTGTGTTCATTTACAAATTTAGAAGCTTAAAGAAATATTACCCTTCATTTTCTAGAGCTTTACAAATAACTTCCTGCTTTAGAAAAAAAAAAAAAATTGTTCTTGACTCTCATTTTAATTCTTAGACTAATAATGTCCGCCATAAAATCTTTTAGATCATTTTGCATTAATTCGATCACCCCCCACCCAGGGCTCTATCCTTACACCTATGTTGCTCCTAATTTTCATCAACGACCTTCTTGATGTCAGCAGTTTTTGATTGTGTATTTATACTTATGACAACTATTTATTTTTGTCCTAATGGTAAGACATATCAAATTGGCAGCCAATGTAAAAAAAAAAGACCTATAATCTGTTGCTAATTGGGGCAAGAAATGGCTTGTAATTTTAATGCCCCCAATTGAAACTATTCTTTTTTTAATAGTCTTAGAAAATGTTTTTTGCCTTCCATCAGTATGGCTGATGCTACACTTCATTGCACCTTCTTGGGATAACATTTTATGCTGACATGGATTATAAAGATTATATTGAATCAATTGCTAGGTCTGCTGCTAGAAAAGGCATGAACCCAAACATTTATTTATTCGGATCATTCAGCTGTTATCCTTATCATGGTCAGATCTTAAATAGTATTATTTTGTTGAAACCCCAGTTCCTATACTATCATTAAAGTTAAGCAATGTTTAACGTAGACAGTACCTAGATGCATGACCACTTGGGAATACCAGGTGCTGTAAACTTGGATGTGTGGCTGGTGTAATGCATAATGGCTCTGAATTGTTATTGGAAAGCCAACTTCCAATTCATGTTGGTTTTGGAAAAGGTATGAATCCACCTTTTCTCCCCCTAGCTATAGGTAATTAGTAAAAATTTATATCACTAAACCATTATTATCAAAAAAAAAAATTCTTGCAATCTAAAAATAGATTCTGGCTTTAAATAACCTGCAAAAAGGTTAAAACATAGAAAACAAATCAATAAATAAAAAGTGTCTTATTTTTAAAGTCTTTCTTCACTAAAGACCATGTAAATGATTGTCTATACTACAGGATGTCCCTAAAGTCTGAACACATAGGAAATTTCATTAACTCTATTTTTTCTTACATCCACAGATTAAACATGGTTTTTCTGAAAGAAGAAAAAAAATTTAATTTTTTTTCTGGGGTCTGCTAAAGGAGAAGGTGTACTCAATGAAAATCACAGATGCAACACACTTGATGGAATGCATAAAAAGTGAATGTGCTAAAATTGACAGCAATGTTGAGTTATTGCATTGAGTTCACATGAATCTTGCAAAATGTATCAACCTTTGCATCACAAATGATGGAAATCATATTGACAATGTTATTTGTTAATATTTCAATTCAATAAAATGTTGTTGAAAATTTAATTTCTAGTAAATATAAATTTTTGCCTAGGGTGTCCAGACTTTAGGGACACTCTGTATAAAAGCTCCCTCAAGAAGAATCTGCATGATTTTTGGGGAGTGAAACACTCAGTCAATTTTATTATGAGACATCATTTACCATCTCAGTAAAATCGTTGCTGAAAATATTGTAACTATATTGCTAGTATGTTTGGTGTCAAGGGAAGAAGCATAATGTAGATAGGTATGAAATGAAATGTGTATAAATACATAGGTAATTATTGTTTTGCTTTTAAAAATAATTTCCCTTTTTCTTATTTTTCAGAAGTCATTGAAGAGACTACAAGTGATCAATGCATGATGGAACTGTTTGGTTCAGCAACCACTCCCAAGTGTTCAATCAGCAACAAGTGTGCAGAGATCATGACACACAGGGGGCATATGGAATACTCCATCACTCATCAGGTGTTGTGGTCAATGTTGGCCGAACAGGTGAGTCATTTATTGGCAGGGAGGTTGTGCAATGGTTATTAACCTGAAAAATAAAATTGGTGAATCAAACTCAAATTCTGTTTAAGCCCTTTAAAAACAAAGGAAAAGGCATGAATCCATGCCCCTGTGCATTGTTTAATAATCTGCTGACTTAACTATAGACTTGTCAGTAGTATCCCACAAGAGTAAAAGAAAAGAAGGAACTATGATCTCAGGGATAAAAAAAATAACTGCTACATCTGTTGTCAGCCTTGACAGATGGAAGATAGAAAAAGTCACTCTTGCTTTTATAAAAAAATCTCTTAAGCTCGGTGTCTTGATATTTTTATCACACACACACATACATACATATAAGGTGCGATGGATAAATTGTCGTTTAAATTATCCAAAAATGAAAATAACATTGGCATCTCATTTTAACAGATATATTTATCAAATTTACACAAAAATATCTTGAAATGCTAAAGGGTAAATTTATTCAACAAAATCATCATTGGATTTAACCATGGCCTTCAGATGACTTTGGAATCTCCTGCAACTCTTCTGGACGGTCTCCTTGTTTAAGTTGGTGAATGTTGCCATAATCCTTGCATTCAGTTCATCTTTGGTGTTACAAGAAGTTTTTTTTTCATTTCTCACTCAACTGTGCCCCACACATAATAATCAAGGGGGGTTGCAGTCTGGGGAGGTAGGTAGCCAGATGTAAGGGGTGATGTGGTCGCAGAAATTGTCAGACAACCATGACTGGTTTCTTACTGCTTGTGCGTCATGGTGCAGATTCCTTTTGCCAGTCATAGAATCTTTCAGCAGCCACCCTCTTGACCCAGAGCTGCACTACCTCCTCAAGGCACTTGATGTAGGCCACCATGTTGCATCTTGAGGCCTTGTGGGAAGATGAATGGAGGCATAATGTCGCCATCACTAGTAACCACTCCAAACACCTTTGTATTCATCATCTCTTTCCAAATTCCTCACCCCAAGCAAAAAATTTGCTGGCTTTTGTGCATGCCTCAGTCAGTTATGCAGATTTCTTCTTGCCTACCTACAGTCTTAAGGCACTAAGTAATTTACATGACCATGTATGGCATAGACAATTTTGTGCCTCTTTTGTCGGAGAGATAGGCCATGTCCATTACACTAATATTTGTAGTGAATGAGCACAGGAAAAATTGGTGTTGGGGTCTAATCCTGTAGCAATGACTGTAAAAAACATCTTCCCCCCCTAAATCTTTAAACAAATCGTACAGATGCATGCTGGGATTTCTTCCTAACCAATAAAATGGACCGCTTCTCATTCAACATAATTTTGTTCTTTCTTGAAGTCAGAATGCTAGAATCACTTGACTGTATCCCTTTTGTGTGTTACTGTTAACACAATTCGAATTTTGTGAAATTTTTGCCTTATTATTGCTTTGCCTACTTTTGTCTTTTACATATAGTTTGTTTCTTATTTTACCTTGTTCTTTCTTTTATTATTGTTTATTGGAAACTTTGTCAATTCCATTTGATAAGCATTTTTGATTATTACACAAGAAATGGCATGTCCACTTAATTTATTCTTTAAATTTAAGCTGTCATTTGTCACTTGATCTCTAGACAAATTAATTTTAAGAGTCAAGCAAAAACTAAAATGGTGCCAGCATTCATTTTCCATTTTTTTCACCATCCATATTTGTTTTGCTCTATTTACTAACCTTATTCTGCAGGAAGATCTGTCAAATTGTATTTTCTATCCATGTGAATTCATGAATACTTTGATGACTGAACAATGATGCTATGAATTTATATGAAGAAAAGATTTTGTCCAGTGAAATGCTGGAAATTTTTGCATTAACCTCTTAATGAAATACATAATTTATCTGAAAGATTGTGTAATGTTCATAGAAAGCCAAAGAATACTTGATGATGCTATGAATTTATATGAATAAAAAAAAAAATGCTGAAATGATAATGCTGAACGTCATATTTTTTTTTTCTTTTCAGGTTGGGTGCCTTGAAGAACTAAACAAAGTTCTCTTGTGGTTCAATTTTAAGAATGTTGAAGAAATGCACATCGAATTCTGTTCCAACAACTTCTTTGAAATGAAGCATTTAGTGCACAGTTATTTGTCTGAAGTAATTCCACCTTTTTACCAAGACCTTTTCATGGAACAGCGTACGTAGCATGAAATTTTTTCCTTTTGTATTTTACAAGTGCTGACCTGCTGCTGATTGATCAGAAAGATTTGTTTTGGTTCTGCTTGAATGTTACATAAAAAAAATTGGTAAACATTCAATAAGAGTGTCTCTAAAAATTTTCTTTAATTCAAGGACTAAGATATGATAGTTAACTATTGTACGCTGTTTGATGTACACATTTTCAATGAATCAGTAACCACTTTTAATGATCCACTTCCATTTCAGTCCTGTTTCTAAATTGATGTCATCATCAAAATACACATTTCTCTATCTCTTGTTTTTTTTTAACACTTTCATAGATGTATTTATACATCTTTACAAAACTTACATTGCCTGCTGTTGAGATATATATATATATACACATTTTGAGGACATTATGAAAGATCTGTCATTAGCATTTGTTATAAACTACCTAGTACTTAGTTCTTATTTCTAAGCCAGCATAGACATATAGTAGTGTATAATACAACCTATTTTGTGATAGACTTTTATTTTGTATGTTGGGGATGTTGTTTAGTCTGTAATGTAGAGTATCCAATCAAAACCAAAATGGTGGCACTGATGTGAAATTGCTGTCAGCATGTTTATAGTCATTTACTTCTAGTAAATAGCCATTTCCTGTTTTTCCTAAGATGGCCCAGCACAGCCATGCAATAATGCTAAAGCAATATAGCAGTGAATGTTTAAAAAAAGAAAGTCTCAAATTTTGAATTCAGAATAAGTTGTGTATTGAAATTGCATTGACCAAATTGTAACGTGTAATTGCGGTACAACAGTGTCCAGTTGAAATAGATTTCATTTCTTTTTCTAAGTCATTTCCAAATAAATCTGGCTGATTAGAGATTAAATATTACCAAACTGTTTTGACAAAAGTCATTTTGCTGATTAGTGACATGGAACATAAATATTTTTTTTTTTTACTAAATGTTCATACAATAGAGGTACTCAAGGTAGATGTTTACTAATAGAGGTTGTAAGAGTGTAGAAGAGGGAATAAGTGAAGATTGTGAGGATATGTAGAATAGAATTGAAGAGGTTAAGATTGTAATGTTCAAGGAAGCATCATCTTGGAAGTTTGTTCCATAAAATAGCAGCTCTTAAAACATTGTCCACATGGAACTTCCTCTTTATCAATGGAATATGAAAGAAATGGTGTGGTTTGCTTCTGTGTATATGGCATGGTGAGTCTTAGATTTAAATATCTGAATTGGTAGAACTAGGGAAGGTAGCTTGCCATAAAATTTACCATAGAAATAGCGATAGTTAAACTTAATTCTATTAAATCAGAGAAAGTCACTTCTCCCAAAAAGGCGTATATATCAAACATCCTACTTAACCCAAAGTTTAAAATAGTGAAAAATATATTTACAAACAATTTCTGTTAGTTAATTCATTTCAAAGGTCAAGTGCATATTAAGCCAGCTTTCCTTATCCATATGTGATGAAATTTACTTAAATTTATGAGCTGAAGTATGGATGGCTAAACATGACAAAATCTGATATTTTGGCAAAATGTATATTCCCAACATTAAAACCGTGTCATATGATGAGATGCACTCATGTATGATGTAGAAATCCAAGGAGATGGTTGCAGAATGATGTTAAAATGAGAACACCTTGAATGCAAAAGCTTTGGTGACTTAACGGTAAGGTGTAAATTATGAAAGACGAGCTCCTAAGGTAATGTGATGGGAATTCAAATTTTGTTCAAAGCACCTATTTTGTTTTGATCTCATTCTGTTTACCTTAATGGCAAATTAAAACCTCTTGTTATTTTTAATCATTTCACCGCAATCAAAGCAATAAAGTTATTAAGATTCAAGGGGTTACTGAGTGTAAGGGAATATGAGAAAAAAAAATATTATTAAGGAGAGAGAACAATAAATGAACAGGAATTAAGAAAACAGATGACAATTGACTTTGCATATAAATTTTTGAAGATCAATGTTGACTGGGAAGCAAGAAAACTGAAGAGTTTCACAAGTGAGAAGTACAATAGAAGAAACTGTTAGCATAGAACTTACAGTTACATTTGGCTGTCATTTCAACTGTAAAATGATGAGACTTTGTTCCTAAATCAAGTACTGCACTAAAATTCATAGTTTAGGTAATACAGTGGAAAGTTCATCCGAACAATTACCATAAAAGTAGTTATAGAAAAGACAGAGGGAAGCTACATTACAGCAGTAGGAAAGTGAAACCAAGATGCCAGGTCAGGACTAATAACACTGTAGATTCTTCTTTGTATTTTATCAAGTATCTCTAAATCAGAAGCACTAGACCATATGTGAAAGCAGTATTCAATACATGGACAAATGTCTATTATAGGATCTCTATCCCATAATAGTCATTACATTTGTTGTATTAAGCAAACCATTAATAAATACATTTTAATGAAATAGCAAGAGACATAGCATTCCTGCCTAAACAATAAATTATTTAGTATTAAACCCAACATTGGAGAATGGCTTTCAGGCTACAGGAAAGTAAGAAACAAAAAGTTAGTTCTTGCCAGACTCCACATTGGATACAACTCTATTAATCATTTATTTTTATATATATATATATATATATATATATATACACACACACACATACACTAAAAATGAGGAACCCCCAATGTGTCAACTTGAATCTAGTTTGTAATAATTACCGAAGTAAGAAAAGAAAAGAGCATTTTGCCAATGTCAAGCAAGTGGTATTTTACAATTTGTAAAAGAAGCTGAACTTTTATTTTTATCAATATAAAAAATTAAATCTTTAAATTATTTTTTGATTTAATGTTAAAAATTTTATTTAAAAAATTAGGGAACTCTTTAACCAACATAGAATCCAAATTTTTAATATGTTCTGGCATTAAATAACCCAAAAAGCTTGATATGCCATGAAACAAATGAAATGTGTATGCAAATGTCACAATGATTATGGGACAAAGACAATAATTAAGTATTGATTACCAACAAACATGGAGTTAATTGGTTGACCTGACAATTGCTTTTTAGTTTCATTATTAAACTTGCTTCCCTGATATGCATTATATTGGCTTTGTAATCCTATCTACTGTTCCTGTGGATTCTGTTTGATTGTATTTTTACATTAATATACTTGTATATTTATTCAGCTGAACTTAGTCTGAGAGAAGACTGCATGTTCAGGGCACCTAGTGAGGATTGAGATTCCCCACATATCTGTATAAACTGTGCCTCTTACTCTGTAACCCTCTACCTCGAGTGGCTCTCGGGCCTTGTATAGGATGAACTTCACTGTATATAATAAAAAAAAATGTCACAGAATCATGTGATCAACTCTGGACACATTACCACAAACTGATGTATATTTAAGCATATAATGTCTACTTGAAAGTGATCAGCATTTATCGTTGGATATTTGTTGTCTTGTCTTTTCATGCAGTTGGAAGTTATGAAAGGAATGTGCATGTGTGAAATTAAAAATATAAAATAGCGACAATGTACCCATCGCATCTTGTATGTCAAGAAAGTTTCACATCTTCTGTTCATATTACAATAAGTGTTTAGGAAGCCAAATGTTTATCACAAGGCAATGTTAATAATACAATAGGTTACAATAGTGATGCTTTGAAAGACTGGCTTTTTGATAATCACATCAATCCACTTTATCTTTTGAAAATGAGGTATATATATATTATTATACTGTATTTGAGATGAAAAGTAGGTTATAAAATTGGAGCTTCTTGTATAACACAGGGACTTGAGTTGCAACTGTAGTTTGGAAGTCCTTCATGTTTTTGATTTTACAAATTTGTATCCTGCAATTCTACAATAAGTGTCCACTGTATGTCATGCACTGTTGAAATAATAATGATTTTAATTTCATTGGTTGCTCTCTCTCCTCCAACCTTCAGCCTCCATACTAGTTTATCAACATGCCCTACTTTTACTCAAATTTGAGTAAAAAAGTTTTCATGTTGTAGTGATTTACTAAGTCTAACTTAGATGTGGCACAAGGCTGACATTTTTCATGTTACACAAAGAAATACAGTATTTGATGTTTGTTTTTAGGATTCTCTTAACATTAAAATACTAACAAAGTGATTAACACTTTGCTAATCAATTATTGATTACTTATAAGCATTTTTGTTTTCAATTAGCTTCATCCTTATAGTCACTAAAAATTCACTATTGTCAATTTTTCTGATTTGTTTGTTAATTATTATTGTAAGATTTGAATATTAAACAGTTATCTCCCTTGGTGCCAGAAATTTAATAATCAGAAAAAAAATTCTGATTTCAAACCACAATAAAATATCATGTTATCTTTTGAACTCACTTTTATAAATTCTATATCTCTCAGGACTAGTGTTTTTTTATTTCCAATGTTGGTACATTTTCATAAATAACTTTTTTTTTAATCATGGAACAAAGAATTTTCAAATCCCTTTACGAGACACGTTCTTGTTAAATTAACACAACTTTTATAAGATTAAAAAACAAGGTCCAGCACAAATTTAAATCATGCTAAATAATGTATTTACTATGAAGTCCATAATCATTCCACTTATTCGCATCAATGAGATTAGTTAATCTTTTTGAGACACTCTTATGAGAAGCCATTTTCACTATGTAAGTCTATTTAAAGATTTTTCTATATTCACTGCATACAGCTTTAGCTACACATTTTGTTAACATATTTGACTTAACAAAATATTTTGTAATGACAACAGGAGCAATGGTCATTGTCTGTAACAACATTGAATCTTGTCAAAATGTGGCTGTGCTACGAACGGGACCTTGCTGGAAACTAAACATGTGCATTGCTGTCAGAGAATTTTGCTGAATACTTGATATGTATTTTTGATATTTTCTCAAGTGTGATATTTTTGCTTAACACTTTCACTGCTGCATTCTTATAGAACTGTGATCTGGCTGTGCTGGCTCAGTTTTGAGAAAAATAGAAAATTGCTATTTACTGTAAATAAATGACTAAAGATGCTACAGTAATTTCTCATGGGTGATGCCATTTTAGTTTCGATCAGATACTTTTAAGTGCAGACTAAGCTAAAATGGCACCTCCTACAGACAATAAAAATACATCACAAAACAGGCCATATTAGATGCTACTAAATGTTCACACAAATTTGGAAATAGTACAAATGCTAGGGACTGATATTTCATGGTACCTTGAAAATGTAGATACATATGTGTTCATAGAAAACAGGTAATGTAAGTTTTGTAAAGATATATAAATACATCTACAACAGTGGATATGTTAAAAATTTTGCTTATATTGGAGAATACTGCATAATTAAACTAATAAAAAGTAATTACCAAATTATATTCTGTTGTCTGTACAAAGTCTGATCAAAAAGTATTGGGACTGTTGTTATGGTAATTGAGCTAAAGTATGCAGAATGAATCTGCTTGGCTAAAATTGACCTTGAATTCTATCATGCATGCATACTAAGTTATAATGTTCTCACACACTTTCGTTGTTTATAGCAGTGCTTGGAAGGAAAATGTGTAGAGTGTGGTTGTCTCAACACACCACACCACAATGGTTCCATCTGTGACCATGGTTTATGGAGCAGTTTTTGGTCAAGGACAACATTCCTCAGGTCTGACAATCTTTGTCTTCCCCAGCTGTCACTCCTATCAACATTTTCTGCTTCCCAAAAATCTAATCCCACTTGAAAGGAATAAGACTTCAAGATGTTGAGGGAATCCAAGTAACGAGGCAGCTGCTCACTATCCCAACAAAAGGAAAAGCTTCCATCAGTGGAAAAGAGGCTGAATAAAATATGTGGCTTCAGAAGGCGACTGTTTTGAAGGAGATTAAATGCTGAATTGATATGTGTTGTAGTCTTCTGTTTATAGCACCAGTCCTGATACATTTTGATTTTATATATATATATATATATATATATATATATATATGAGAAGGAGAGTATTTAAACTCTTTAAGCTGCAGTCTTTTGGGGTTTGATGAGAAATAATCTTTATTCACAAAAGCATGAAATCTAATAATGTTTCTTTGAAATGTGGTTCTTTTTAAGCCTAACCATCATCTTTGCTGTAACTTAATGACCTTTCTTAATACTCAAATGCCTTTTGCTATTTCTTTTGGTAGGAAGTGCTAGAAGCATTAACATTGTTATTAATTATCACAGATTTTTAGTTAATTCGTCATCATCAATTAACAATAGAACAAAATATAAAGCACATAATCCAAAAACAACACATTCATCATTTCAGAGATGACTAACTATACTTCTTACATTTTACATCAGTTTATACAAACTGGTCTGCCTGTTAAAGGCATTCGTTTTTGGCCATTTTATAGGAACAGCAATAAAGGCTAAATCTAGTGTACAGGTATAAGAAAAGAATCATTCATGGTTGCATGATTACATTTTTATTTACATTCAGACTAATGTCCTGATTTTTGTTATTAACACAACATTTCAGCCTTCTTCAGGTGGCTGTCACTTTAGGTAATTTTGAACTCTTTATTTAATCTACAATAGTATATTGTTCTTGTTCCACGGTCCATGTCTAAGGATATCTCATCTCATCTCATTCCTTTTTTTTTTAGTACTGCTCAGTTAGAGCCAGCTGAAAATCAGGCTAGTGATAAGTCTGTACTATTGCCTGGCCCAGGGATTGAACTCACAATTACTATATAATTGAATTCATGAACCAATGATCCAGTAAGTTATTGCCTCATTGGAAAATCCTGGAAGAACAACTTACAACCTTAAACTTAGTGTTCTTATTGCCTGCTGCTATGCTTAACTTCCTTTGATGTTTTTTTTTGTTTCTTTTTTATTGCTTCTGAAGCCTTGTTGTGAAGCTTGGCTCTCTCTTGGCTCTCTTTTTCTTACTTTACTGTCATTCATTTGGTATTTATTTCTATGCTAGACCTACTGAGCAGGCTATTATGACTTATGTGTTGATTCTTTCATTCCCAATATAAATAATAACTCCTCATTCCAAAAATTCAGACAGAGATTAGATTTTTTTATACCATTCCTATCATCAGTGAAGGATTTTTTTAATCATTTCATTCCAAAAAGGCAATAAAGCCACTAAGATGCAAAGGGTTACTGAGTCTTAGAAAATGAGAGAACAATAAAAGAACAGAAATTAAGAAAACAGAAGATAACAATTGACATTGCATTTAAAATTTTGGAAATCAAAGTTGACTGGGAAGCAAGAAGCTGGTAGAGAGTTCCATAAACGAGAAGTGCAAGAAAAACTGTTAGCATAGAACTTATGGTTACATCAAGCCATTTTAACTGGGAAAAAAAAAGAAATGAGCCCTTGAAAAAAAATGTTAAATTTAAAAAAAAATAAAAAAAAATGTTAAACTTTAAGGTTTTAAGGCTGTTTATTCAATGATTAATATGAATTTTATTTTCATTTGTTTTTTTTGTTTTTTATTTATCCAGAGTTTGTCTGCCCAAGCATTGGTTTTTCCGAGTTCCTCCATCTGAATTACCTCAAACAACTATTATCTTGGATGAAACCAAATGGATGTTATGGAACTATGCCAGCTGTCAAGGCCAAAAACATCTCTACTTTCTATAGCAGCATGAAAATTGAGGACTACTACGACCAGGCTGTTAATGATGGAAAGTTTGCAAAAAATGACATCAAACAAACCGTGTTTTCTGTGACAGCCCCTAAAACAAAACTGAAGCCAAATAGACCTTTACTAGCAGAACCATCCCTCCAGGAGTCAGCACACAAAGTCCTTAAACAGAAATCATCTTCAGTTGCTGCATCATCCCTTATCAAGTCATTTTCTAATCAGCATCAAGATCCTTTTGTACAGCAAATGCTGGCCAAAAGCTTGCGAAAGAACCATGCCAAATTGCGCCTGGCCCATATGGGGCCTGCAAAATCTGTGGCCAGTAACACATTGAATAGAGTTGGTTTAGCACCACTTCTGATCCAGCCTAACCGCACAGGGTTAACTGTCAATGCCACAAGGCAGAGAAATGGGCCTCCACCTTTGATTATGGAGCTTAATAAAGCAGGATCTTATGCACGTCAGGATGGAATTAAACATCATAGAAAGCTTCTTGTAGAAAAAGTACTCTCAGGTAAGTTATACATGGTATATATCTTGAACTTGATTCATTTCAAGAACTTGTTTGAAAACCAATTTGTTCAAAAACCAAAACAATTTTTCCTCTAAGAATGAATCTGTTGTTTTGTTCTTCAGTATCAGGTTCATTTTGTCATCAAAAAATTCAACACTAAATCAAAGACACACATTCCACTTTTGTTTTGCTATTATTTGCTTTTTCACTTCCATTATGGTACTCACAACTTTCTTTGTTTGAAATATGGGGGTGAATGTGCAGTATCAAAAGAAGACCATGAGTAACTGATGTGTCCGCATGTTCAGGGCTTCCACAGTCTGATTTGTATTTATTTGGCTGATGTTGTTTTCATTCAAAAATTGGGTTGTATTTCTCTCAAAAAAATTTGTTTGAAAACAAGAATGTTATCTCAAACAAAACCCATTTTATATATATATATATGTATGATGGCTGTCACTTGATTTTGAGTAATGCTACATTTGATCAATCCTAGTATATGGGCAATATAAATGTGTCTTTTTACTTCTGTTAGTCTTACATTCTCTTGTGCAAATCAGACAGCATTGGGTGTCTTTTGCTATAATTGTTACATTAATATTTTGATGAACTTTCAAATGTCGTTTGAATCCACCAACTGTTGCACATTCTTTTTTACACACTTTGCAAGTAGAAATACTAAATTGCATGTAGTAAATGACTTCTGTGTGTGGTGTCTTAGATGGGTTTTGAGTCCTGCATTGCTTCAGCAGATGTAACCACATGCAATACACATTAGATCAAATTCATACACACACACATATATATATATATATATATATATATATATATGAAAGTAAATGGATTTTTATCACTCTGACAGATTTTTTTTTTATCACTTTAATATTTTATTAAAGAAAAGTTTGCCCTCTTCTGCAGGATCTTGCCAAAGAGTGCATATTTTTCTTTAATAAGATTTCTCAAACATTCAGGCTGGTAGACAAAAATAAATATACTGTTTTAATTAATAAATAAACAGAGTGTCTACTGAAATATGAGTATCCACTAAAAATAACATTTAAAGTGATCTATAATTTCTGTTTTTGGACCAGTTGAGAAGGAATTCAAAAAAGATTTTGATGCTTGGCTATTTAACCAGATTTTGAGAAGTGGGTCAAACCAAGAACTTTTTAGCATCCTCTTGTGTGTGTGTAGCAGGGCTGTGGAGTTGAAACACTAAACTGCCGACCTCTACTTTTGGCACCTCTGACCCTAACTCCTCTTTATGTAATTAAGTGATTATGGCCTACAAATCCCATAAAGCCTATGCATACACTCCTAACTTGAGTAGGCCTATATGATTATAACTGGTTTATATCAAAGAATAAAGATATTGTGGCTTTTATATCATACCTATTCATTCTTCAATATTTTCTAACAGAATTAGAGACAAAATCTTTGAAAGGATATAGAAGAAATAAAAATAAAAATGCTATAATGTAAAACTTTATATATATATATATATATATATATCTTTGCGAATAAGAAATAAGTACAGAACAAAAATAAAACGACTTTATAACAGAAGTTGAAATATAATCTTTTACAGGATATAAATGACATAAAAATTTTATAATGTTAAGTTATTTTTACATATATAGTTTTGCAAATACAAAATAACTACAAAAAAGAAGTTGAGATGAATTTCTTTAATATACAGTAGAAGAAATAATAAAAATTCTATAATGTAAGACTTTTTACATAAAGAGTAAATTCAACTCTAGTCAAAGTCATTATAGTTTTACTGACTTGGACTCCAGTGACCACTTAATTGCTTCCATCTCTGACTCCACAGCCCTAGGTGTGTATATATATATATATATATATATATATATATATATATATATATATACACACACACACACATTTATTTCTATAGAAACTACAAAAAGGTACAGGTGGCACAATAAAACCATTGGATAGAATAATGTTTCAGTATTTTTCCAAATTCAGGAGATAAGAGCTGTGCAGGGCCACTCAGAACATGCCTTGTCACACACATCACTGTTGCCAATGCTGAAATGCATTACTCACTTCCTAACTCTGCTCACATCCTCTATTTGGTCTCCATAAATATTTAGCAAGCATCAGTGATTGCCAATGAGTTCAGTTTTTGGTCTATGGAGAAACATGTCACAGGTCTTGACACAAAAATTCTGAGTAACATTCAGTGCCACTTATTTTTTGTTCACCCACTATAAGGCCTAAGAGCCATGAGAGTTACTGAATGAGGTGGTTGTAAGCACATAAAGGGAGGCAGAAAGAAGTACATATTATGAGGATATATAGGATAGATAATAGATGACCCTAGACTTGAAGAGTTTAAGACTCAGGAGTCTATTTCACAAAGTAACAGTTCAAACTTACTTGTGCTGCATTATCACACCACAATTTATTGATATATTTACAAAGTTAGTTTGAGATGAATGAAAACAAGGATTGAACTCTGTAACTATTGCTTTGCACAAAGCATTTACTCATGGACTGATTTCTATTTGCTACCATGGCAGTTCCCATCTGCAGGCTTCTTGTCTGAAAAAAAAAAAAAAAATAGTTTGGTATTATTTCTTCTTTGGGTCAAGCACATGGCAATCTTTAAGGCCATGTTATCTCGCATGTCTCACCCAAAACTGGAGAGGAGCCTATCTCATTGTTCTACTGGAAGTGAAGATTTTTAGTTTTAGTTTGCGGTAGTTTGCTGCTATAGAAATTCAAATAAAAATGTCAAGATTAAGAGCAGAATTAATTTGGCTCAATAAAGTTAATCCTCTCAGTATATGTTTTCTTTACTAAGGTCTAGTTACAATTAATATATACAAGTTGGCAGAGCTTCAGATTCATCACTTCCCACCCTATATCAACAAGAGTGTATGAAATGTTATATGCATTTTAATCTTTGAATTAATTATCCATGTTAAAACAGTTTTAATGAAACCAAACCCATATTAGAACTAAGGATTCTGGGACAAATATATGATATAAAAAAAAAATAAACATGAAAGTAACTTTTTTTTTTCTATTTTATTTCATTTTTTTTTTTTTTTTTTTAAAAAGGAAGTAACCATTGTTATGCTGACTTATTTTGTCATAAATCTACTTTTATGATTAGAGACGTACCTAGAAAAAAAATTGACTTAGAAATGCATTGTTAACATTTGTTACACCTTTGTTTACAAAATCTAAAAATATCAGATATATACTTATTGAATTTAATAATAAAATTAACTTTACATTAAAGTAAAGTACATTTCTTAATAAATTATTTGTCATTAATTCTGTAGTGTAATAATATCATGTTTGTTCCTGTTCTATGTTTCTTAATGGTAAACTAAAATTCAACATACTATTTTCAAAATACCTTTTAGAAAGTACTCATAAAAACTTTAATTTTGTCCATGTATTTGTTGTTCTCAATAACAATATTATAGAGAAGAATATTAACTTTATGCAACAAATAATAGCATTTTTAAATAAGTTTTGTAGTATAAAAACGGAATCAAAGAAAAGTCTGATGAAATTTAAACATATTAAAATATTATTAAAATTAATTTCCTTGGAAGAGATTTTGTAACATTTGAAATAAGTCCAGAAAAATTGGATTAATAAATTCTTTAAATCAAACAAAATTAAATTATATTTCAGTATAAGAAGCATGGTAAAAATTCAATATGCTTTTTTTCATTTATTAGAACAGAAATACAGATTATGCAAAATTAAAGTTGGTCATTAGCCCATTTGCTTTTATTAATAAAAATTTCATTAAGAATGTTAAATTAACTTCCAAGAAACAAGTCGAGGTTTCCTACATTACAGTTTTTAGTGAATTTTGCACAAAAACAAAACATAAAAAAACATAGCAACTCTGAAAGAAATAAAATAAATATATCTTATTTCAATTAAATAAGCTTAAATCATTTCAAATGTAAAAAGTAAAAATTTCTTAAGCCAACTACAATAGTTACTAATGCAAAGTATGCCATATATGAAGATTGGCCTGATCCATTACGCCAAATTTCTCTGAAGTGATTTCTTGTTTAATACACAAAATTCTATATTTTACAAGTTTTCTTAGCAAGAAAACCATTGAAAGAAAAATAACCATATAGAAATATCTTCATATGGCCTGCCTTAAACAATTTTCTGCAATGTACACAGCTTCTTTGAATTTTTTTACCTTATCCTAAAGTAAGTGGTGTAATCATTTCTTCTTTCAGATATGTCTTGCTATACATTATTTTTAAAGTAATTAAACAAGAAATCACTTCAGTGAAGTTTGGCATAATGGATCGGGCTAATCTTCATATATGACATACATTTCTACTTTGCTCATCTATGACAATGTTTATTTAAGGTAATGCCTCACCCATAACTGGTGATCTGTCTGAAATTTTGTTGTTCCACTGGGAGTGAAGATTTTTAGTTTCGGCCTGGGTTTGCATTAGTAGCTACTGCAGTTATACTCATAAATGCTCTATTGGACTAATTTTGGGTGAATGTCGTGGCCTGCACCATTTATCAGAAGTTTCCAAAGTCCTCATCAAACTAATTCTGGAAAACTTGGTCCTGATGACACAGTACATTATTCTGCTGGAAGAATGCATCTGTGTTGGAGGCCATGAATAGGAGCAAATGATTATAAAATAGTGCAACATAGTGGTCACTGGCATAGGCAGACCAGCAGATCCTTCCCATGTCATTATAAAATAACAACCTCCCCCTTGCAATGTGTTTTGTTGTCAATTGGGTTTCATGGGATCAATGCTGCATCCAAACCCAACCATCAGCCCAAAACAACTGGAACAATGACTCCTCTTCCAGCTTCCAATTAATGACGTCACAAACTCAGGTGATATATTGTCTGGTATCAGTTAAGTAGGTCTTCTCCTCCCATATTCCATGGAAACTAAAGAATGTTGATCAGATCTGCCAAGGTGTTAACAGGTGGTTCTTCTGCTCCCATATCCCATGGAAGCTAAAGAACACTGAACTGACCTGTTGCATACGCATCTGTATCTCCTGTCTTGAATGTGATTTGCACCAGTGTCGTTTGTCTGTATACCTCTAGTTATGATCCTTAATGAGCCATGGTCAGTCAATGCACTGTCCACAGTGAACAGTAATGTCATCCATAAAGTATTGCAGCACCATAGATCAGGAGATGTCAAATGCAACACACAATTTCAGAAATGTCCCATCCTTCTTGATATCACTATCATGTCCTGTTCACATTTTGATAATTCACATTACCATGAGCTAACCTAGCCTGTTTTCACACTGACTCACCAGATTTTGGAGAGCACATGCTATAGCTCTGGGAATTTTCATCATGTTAAGGTACACTGGCCTCACCTACCATTACATACTACTAACAGCATTTCTGCTTCTTCTTCTGAAGCCAATGTACAGAGGATGAGGTTTGGGAGCTATGCCAATGACATGGGTCTTCATAGTTGGAACAGATATTTACTTGAAAAATCAACATCCTCTACCAACTGTTCTAAGAAATAGAACTCAAGATAATTTCTTTCCAGAACAAAAATTATGACCTGGAATTGGAATGAAAACATTCATGTCATGTACAATGAATTCATCATAAAAATTCCGGATGTAGAATTAGTAAATTCATCATAAAAATTCCGGATGTAGAATTAGTAAATATTAAATACTTCAGTGTCTGGATCGCTTATAACAAATTTAGTATAGGCAATAAAGAAATTGGATATACAATAGGCTGTGTTAGGGTTAGCTTCACACAATACCACAATTTACCACAAAACCAAAAGACTAACCTAAAAACTCAAGTCATGTTCTTAAATATCCTCATCAGTTCCAGACTTCCATGTGAATGTCATGTATGATGTTAAACTTACTTAGAAATATCTAAATTATCCATTGTATACAACCCACTTTCGTTAAAAATGTCTTTGTGCAAGTGAAACCTGTAGCTCTTAACGAAGACAATTTTTCTTCAAACCTTGTGGAGTGGCATTATAGAATCACAAAGGACAAATAAGTTGAAGCACATTACTTAAGGACTTTCAACATCAACTAAAATAGACAAATCATGTAAGTCAAAAGAAAATATATAATCAAGATGTTGACATTTCACACTACTTCAAATAAAAAGTAAGGAAGGAAACCTCCATCAATATTGGAAAGGGAAATAACTGTGAACTTTTTTTTTTTTTTAAATCATTTTAAGAGAAAGATTTCATAAACTTCAACTGACAGTATCACTGGCTGCTCACTAGTTGAATACCAAATGTTTTCTTATGAGGAAACAGCTAATATTACCATTACCAACCCATTACTTTTGGCACAACAGTCTATTTGAAGCAAATATTTACACTTTGTAGGAAATGATCTGGGGAAAATTAAAGTATCAAAAATATAGAATTAAATTAAAATTTTGAAGCTTATCAACAACTCTTTTTTTTTTTTTTTTTGCCCTTTTTTCACAATGCATCGAAATTGAAACTGAATTCTTGTCTGTCTTTTTATTTTTGTAGATGGCTGTTTATCACACAAGACAGCAACTGCTGCAGGCACACTGGCTGTCTACCTGAACTTTCTCCTCCATCATACACTGGATCAATTAAATCACTCGGACAACGTCTGGCATTCTGTCAGCCAGCGATTACTCCTCCACACAGCTTCTGATATGCAACAGGTGAAAAAACCTAAACTACCATTTCCCCTCGAGAGAAAGGACATGGATCTGATGATTCCAGATCTGGCTGACAGGAGGGAACCAGCAGCAAAAGTCGGAGTGCAGGAGCCAATTCTGGGTGATGCAGGGATGGGACTTGTATCCAACCACAAGGACGATGCCGGGGAGGACAACGACTACGACGAGTATGAAGACGACAAGTTCCCTGGCGAGAACTACCATGACAAAAAAGTGGTGCATTTTGGTAACAATAAGGAATCGCTGAAGTCTCTCGATGAAAATGCAGAGGACTATGACAATGAAAGTCTGGATGAAGACGAAGATGGAGACTACACATATTATGATGAAAATGACGAGGGTTTGGAAAAGCAGGAGCGTGTTAACAAGCAAAAAAAATATTTTCAAAACACTGGGATTGAGAAGAAACAGATTGTTCCAAGGATCCCTCGTAACTCAGCCTTCCAGGGACGCTCTGCGCATGAGGGCCACGAGTCCTTCTCAGACAATTCTTCACCGACTGGGATCGTACTTATTACAGTCACATTCACACTGGTTCTTCTTCTTTTACTCATGTACAGATTTATTAAAAAACGAAGAATACACATCAGGTACAACCCAACGTCATTTTTAAAGCTGTAACTTCACAAATATCTTTTTTACATAATATATAAACATAAGAGGAAGAAGAAAAAAAAACAAAAGACCTTAAAAATATTCTACATGAACAAAGTTGTAAATAAAAGCCCCCTTTCCTTTCCCCAACAAACATAGCTGGGCTGAACCTTACATATATATTTTTTTTTTAAATTAAAAACAAAACAAATAAAAAAAAAAAAACATCAGTATGGACATAACACGTTAGTCCCTCATCATCTCCCTATTAATTCTGAGGTTAATATTTATAGCTTTAAAAGGTGCATGTGGCTTTTATTTTGGAGTTCCTTTTTTTTTTAATGCCATCTACCCTTCAGAATGTCAACAATCAAGGCTCTCCATTTCTTTTTAAATATCTACACCATGACATCTTGAGGAAGATAGTGGAGTGCCTTCCTGTTGTCTTTTCTGTGGTTTTGAATTCAGAGTAAGTCTTCTATATTGGATCCCATCCAAGGCTGGAGAGCCCAGTCTACCCTGCTATTTAGCCCATGGGCGGAAGGAGAAGAGATGGATTCATGTTTTTCCCCAAGAGCAATTGTGTGAAATTGAATATTTCAATTTCTGCACCAAGAGCAGTCACACTACTTAGACATTGTTGTCATTGCTGAGTATTGGGGAGCTCATTGACATTTCCTTCTGTGTTAAACGAGTCCTATGTTGGATATGAAAAGACATCCACAACCACTGCATGGTAGTGTAGGATGGTCCGAGGGATGCACTGGCTTTTCTTTGGACTCTCTTTGTCTCTTCTATTAGTCTTGTGGTGTTTTCAACAGATACTGATTTTTTCTTTTTTTTTGGTGGACTGCTCTTCTCCAATTGGTTCTTTCTGTAGCTTCCATCTCCTTCCGTAGAAAATTTCTGTCCCCAGCAAGGTGTTTTTGAGTTGATCCTTGAATCGACGACATGTGGCTCTATGTGGTCTTTTTCCAGATACATGCTCCGAGAAGTGGATTTGTTTGGGTAATTGGATGTCTGGCATTCAGGCAAGGAGGTGTCCAATCCATCGTAGTTGCTGGTGAGTCATGATGGTTTCTAGGCTCTCCATCTTTGTGCAGAGGAGAACTTCATTGTTCATGATCTAGTCCTGCTATGTGTTCCACAGGATTTGATGAAGTTTCATTTGATTGAATTGTGGATGTCTCTTTTGTAGAGTACCCAAGTCTCACAGGCATACAGGAGAGTCAACATTACAACAGCTCAGTAGACCATGAGCGGTTTGTGTTAGCTCAGGATTGCTGAAGACTCTTTTGAATAGCTTCCCGTATGTGGTTTCGGATATCGGAGCTGAATAAAAATGGAATTTGATGAGACCAGTTGCATATTTTCTTTTTTAACTTAAACGTGCAAGAATTGTGGTAGCAGTAAAGAATTATTTATTTAGTGGAGCTTGGATTTTGTACAAGGTAATAAGTATAGGCCACTCAGTGAGAATCAAACTCACTACAAGACCCACTTCCTTACCATTACACCGCAACAAGCCATCCTGATAACTTTGCATCAATTGCAATATTGTTAAAATACCTAAAAATCTTTGTCTCCACTGGAGCAGAGGTGTATAAAAGATGATGAAGTTTGACCTTTAAACAGTTTACCCGAGAACCATTACTCTGCAAATATTTCTCACTGAAACACATTTTGTCAAGTGGTTTAACTAATTTAACAGATGATAACTGCTAAAATTTATATAAATAAATGAACCCTATACCTCTCATTATTTCCAATATCTGATATAATAGCTTCATTATCAGTTTGCTTGCAGCTGATACAAGTAGCACATAAACATTATCATGATGCCTGAACCATTACCAGATAATATTTTACAAAACCTGTCACCTTTTAATCTGTTTACAGATAATCTAAACTGATAAGCATGCTTGTGTCTTCAGATCATAGAAATAGCTTAATAGGCATTTATTTATATTGTATTCCCGCCATTTTATTACAAGATCTGCAATAAATAAAAAATGCTCCATAAGCCCTGTAAGAAGCAACTTGTACAACAGATAGAACCCTAAACCCGAATGTTGACTTAAATGCTATCATTTATATTTACAAACATTGTGAAATATTTATAGCAATGCAAACATTTACTTGGGTTCGTTCTACCACCACCACCCCAAATAAAAAACAGTTGCAGGATCCTCAGAATTGATTGGGAGATGAATAGATTTGGATTTTTCAGTATTGAACAAATAATGTCCTTCTCTCATTGAAGTCTGCTCAAAACAACAAAAAAAAGAAAACTTGAAAATGTATCATTTAGCAAGAATGCTTTGTTGAGTGAAGAGTTTTTTGTTTTTAAGATGTGACTGCTATTTTGGAGGGTCACAGAAAAAAGTGGACCTGTGTATTTGTAATAAGAATTTTTTTTTCTTTTAATTGGAATGAGAGTTCAAACTTGATGCTACAAAGAATAAAATACCAAAAAACAGCCAACAACCCCAAAAAAAGAAAAAAAAAAATTTTTTTTGTTTCTTTTGAAATTAAAATGAAAGTAAAAGAATTCAACAATTATTTTTAAAAAAATCCTTTAAAAAAAAAAAAAAAATATACTGTTGTTACCATGGTAACAGTAAAGATATACTGTACGGGGGATTTTGAACCTCACTTATTTTTTATTTTACTTTTTTTTTTTTTTTTTTCCTTGTTTGTGTGTGTCTATACGTATGCGTGTGTGATTTGTTTTTGATTGTAATGATTTGAACCAGTCTAATTTCATGGAGCAGCCAGTCTTCATTTTATCTTTTAAATAAATAATTAAATATAAATCATTGGTATGAATTATGTAAAAAGTTAATTTCCCTTAAAAGTCAATCTGGTTTTTCACAAGAACCACCATCTTGAGACAACAAAAGCCGTTTCATCATAATACACTCAGTTAGGGCCAAGCATTTCTCCTGTACTTAGAAATTCATAAGTTACCTGGCTTCTCATTTCTTATTCAACCTTTTAGGGTCTATTATTTCACTAGTGGGACATATTTTAAGACGTGTTTTTTTTTTTTTTTAATACCCGACGAGCCTTAATTTTACTTTATTTTTATCAATAACATACACGGAAAAAATAAAATCCAATATGTGCTTACACCTTGTATTAAAATAGAATTTCTGACATCAATTTATACTGATTTTTGTTGAATTAACCATGTCCATGCATTAAAAGGTTAATTCATAAGGATTTTTTCTATGTAACTTGTTATAATTTTGAATAATACTGTATTGCCAATAAGACAGCCATTTTTTTTCACCTGTCCAAGGCTATCAGATCAATAGGAATGAAGTACAGAAAAGTTTTTTCTGCTTCAAAGTCATTAGATAACATCACTTTACAATTTTCAACAGGTATGCCTTCACCTTGTTTTTTTTTTTTTTTTTTTTTTTTTCCACAGTAAGCCTGGAGGCCATGCAAGGTAAGAGGCTACATTATGAGGCCATTTATATGGATAGGAGGGGGAAGATAAGTTAACCTTAGACTTGAACAGGTTAAGATTGTAAACATCCTCTTTGGAGTTGGTTCCACAGAGCAAAAGTTGCTCAAGTGGAACTTCCTTCTCACTAATAGAATGTGGGTGAACCGAGGACTGTCCATGGAAGTAGAGATAGAGCAGTGAGTGGCTTGCCACATCCCCACCTGAGAGAGAGAGAGAGAGAGTGAGCACACGCTAGAGCTATGTTAATTTTTAATTTCAATAACCTTCAAGATCTCAAACAATAGTTGAACACCAAATATCCCTATAGATTATACTCTTCAGATTACAAATATTTACAAAAAAAAAAAAATTAAATTTTATAAAAGTTAAGAGACATTCAGTTTCCTATGAAAATACTACCCCCCCTCCATGGAAGCCAAAACAAATATGATCATATCACAGATTTTCTTAAAAAGGATTTATGGCTATATCATGTTGAAACACTGGTTTTCTTGCAATCAACAAAGTTAATATTGAGCTTGGTCAGTACAAAGATAAGTGACCGCTTGGGAATACCAGGTGCTGTAAGCATGGATGTGCAGGTGATATAATAGATAATAGCTCGGAATTGGAGAACTCAGTTCGTTATATTCACTTAGGTACCTCCACGAAATCACTAAAAGAAGAGCATAGCTTGATGAAAAAGATGCCAAACTTGACGAAAACAAAATTTTATCATCTAAATGTTTATATTATTATTAAGAGGAAAGACCAAAAGTTTTTTTTAATTATTTTTTATTTTCCTTTTTTTCCTTTTTTTTTAGAACATTCTAAATTTTGATTAAAAAAAAAACCTTGTTTCTCTTTGTATCACCGGAACTAGTAAAAAATAAGACAATTTTAGCACGTTTTTTTTTTTTTTTTTTTTGGTATGACACACATTAATTTGGAAAATCTTGCAAAAAAAAAAAATAATTGTCAGATGTTAATGAAACTTTCAGTAACTATCCATAGATGATCAAAATTATTATAAATGTTTTTTGTTTTTTTTTATTAAAGTCATGGCAGAAATATTTTTTTATATATTTATTACCCCCCCCCCCGTCATAACTAATTTTATGAAAATGCTAGAAATTCAATGGCATCGGGTTTAGTGATTACAATAGTTAAAAAAAGCACAAGGCTTTCAGAAATGCAAATCATGTTTTTTTTTTGTTTTTAAATTGATCTCCCCTACCTGAAAATCAGCTCTGAATTGTAAAATACAAAACTCAATAAAACAAAGATATTATTTAATTTCAAATGCTTTTATTTGCTTTTAGTTGTTTTTATGAAGATGGACAATATTTTCTGAAAGCAAAAGATTTTTTCGATGAAAATGAATTTTTTAATACAATTATTTGTTATTTCTTTAAATAATAAAAATTTAAGTTGTTAAATTATTATAAAATTAGTTAAAAATATCAGGGGTTTCCTAAGTGTCCTTATGAGATAGATCTTTTTTTTTTAGCTGTTGTAAATTGTATCATTTTGACTAATCAGAAGATCCACAGTAATTAAGAAATGTAATTTTGTGTTTATAATTGGGCTGTAATTATAAAAGTACGGAAGACCAACCAGAATATAATTAAGTTGCGTTATTTGAGTTAAGCATTGTTTCCGCTGTTAAGGCCTTTTACTTTTTATGAAACACATGTGGAGAAGTTAATTTGATTTTTCAATTTCAACTGAGAAGGGTACCTACAACTATCAGTATCATCTCATGAAATTTATATGATCTTATTTTTATATTAATCTCAATTATGACATTTTTCCATAAATGGAATATCAAAATTAATAATAAAATGAATGGAAATACAAATAACGCAGTAAAATGTAATAAATGTACATAAAATTATAGTATTTTATGTACACTTCTGATAAAATTTCATAAGAAAGGTACCTATAAATTAATTAGATACCTTCCTTATGAAATTTAATCTCACTCTTAACAATCTTATTTTAATTTCTTTAGAATATATTTTCCATAAAGCATTGTAAACGTAAAGATGAAAGCTAAGTACAAAAAAAAAAATTAGAGTGCTGAAAGTTTTCCTTAAAAATAACGAGGTAAATAATTTGATCACTTAAATGTAAATTATTTCACTTTTCTCCTTCCGTAGAACATATTATCCTCACGGAATCCGTCAATATGTCATTCGTCACCTGTCAAGTAATGCAAAAGTTTCTGACCTGCTTTGTTTTATTTTAAAAATTACATCTTTTCAGCGCAGAAGCTAAGTTAAGTTTGGTTCAAAATATTTTAAATAAAAATAATTTCTGATTTTCTTAAAATAAGTTTTGAAAAATAATAATTGATATTTAAAAAAGAATTTCAAAGTGAGATTTTTTTTTTTTTATAAAAAAAAAAAAAATGGTCAATTTTGACTCAAAAAAAAAAAAAAAAACAAGATTTTTAACGAAAATTTCGGACACGTGCTAGGAATGATTAAAAAATGTAAAAAAATACCCCAAAAATATTTTGATCTTTCTTCTTAATAATAACAAACATTTAGATGATAAAATTTTGTTTTCATCAAGTTTGGTGTTTTTTTTCATCATGCTATTTTTTTTTTTTTAGCAATCTCGTGGAGGTACCTATATTAACTCATGTTTAAATACTCTTGGGAAAGGTTTTTAAAACCTTTTCTGCCCCTCCACCAAGCTATGGATTACTTACTAGACCTTGTATTAGTAAATCATTATCTCCAAAAAAATTCTTACAATCTAAAAATATTTTCTGGCTTTAATTAACAGGCAAAAGGTTGATAAACTGTAAAAAAACAAAAAATAAGCAAAGCAATTGATTTCTTGAAATGTATAAAACATTTTTGAAATTTGTAATCTGGAATGCATAATCAATAGTAATATAAAAAGAATTCTAGATTATGAATTTCAAAAATGTATAAATTATTGTACAACTCCACCCCAAAATATAATGAAAATATGATCAGTGCTGCTTCGACTTGAAGGCACATTGCAAGTCAGCATGGCTGCTCATTTCTGAACATCCCTGTCTGCTTAGGCTCTCATTTGTGTCCTTTTAACATCCACAAAGCCACCTTCTAGTTTTATAAAGCTAAGTGGGCCTTAGTTAACAAGTAATCTTAATAAAATCCAAAGAAGAATCTGCAATTGGTCCTGATTTGACATCTTGGTTTCAGTCACTTTCCCACCACTATAACACAGCTTCCCTGTACCTTTTCTAAAAATATTTTCATGAACTTTCTTCTTTCGTATCTAGACTTTTACAAATCTAAGCACAGTACTCATTTTACAGTTTAAATGGCTAGATGTAGGATCTATGCTAACAGTTTCTTCTCTGCTTATGGAACTTTCTTCTTTCCAGTTAGCTTTGACATTACATTTAAATTTTTAACAATTAATTATTATCTTCTGTCTTCTTAATTCCTATTCTTTTATTGTCCTCTCTCTCTCTTTGCATCTTATTGGCTTTGTCTTGCTTGGGGTAAAATGATAAAAGAAAAAAGTTAAAAATATGTTTTGAATTCAGAGATGTCCTTCTAGACTGGTTGCCAACCACATCTACAAAGCCATGTCTTCCCTTGTATTTAACCCATAGCTGGAGATAAATTCATGCCTTTCCCAATGGTAATTATGTATAAGTGAATGTCATGAACTCACCCAGAATTTAAGCGCAGCTCTCCATTTTCTCATTCTGAACTGTTAACCATTACATGCCACCCGTTTTTAGGTCTTAATTAAGTTTTTAAGTTTTAATTAATTCAATGAATTTGTGATATTAACGATGAAAGAAATACTCTTCAAAAATTAATTCTAAGACTATTACATCTCATACAACATTGTGTCCAAGATGGTGATGTCGGCTTTTAGTGAATTAAAGAATGAAAATATCTTTTTTAACCAAACTGTAAAGGACAAAGACAGACTGCTAAGAAAAAAAGGGCTGTGAGATCAAATCTTACAACAGCTTGATTCTTTCTTTCTGATAAATGCTT
Source organism: Acanthosepion pharaonis (assembly GCA_903632075.3). Lineage (NCBI taxonomy): Eukaryota > Metazoa > Mollusca > Cephalopoda > Sepiida > Sepiidae > Acanthosepion > Acanthosepion pharaonis. The sequence continues at coordinate 526,431 of CAHIKZ030001944.1, forward strand.
CTTATTAATGACCATAAAATCTTGATCTGATATCAGAGTTGCAATTAGAAAAATAAAAAAAACAGAAATTTGATGAGAAAAAAAAAAATGCTTCATTTGAGAAATTCAAATACTATTACAAGTTGGATTAATATTTTCCAACACATTCGACTTTTCTAGTTGCTATAATTTGAATTAAAAACAAATTTCAGGTTTGCCAATAACTTTTCTTTTTTCCTCAAACCTGGGAACTGTAAGAAGCAACAGAAATTAAGATGAAAGACCTTCCTATGTATTATGCTTTATTCTTTGGACTTGTTTAATTTTTTTTTTTTTTTGTCTGTAACTTTTAATGTTGCCAGTGAAAGGTGTGTGTGTAATCAATGGTGATTCTAGCTTGGCCTGAGTACAGTTTTATTAAAAAGAAGAAAAAAAAATTATACATACAGTTTAAGTTACCACATTCAGTGGAGGGATCTAAACATCTAGTTACAATCTAATCTAAACACAAGAGAAGAAATCTGTAAAGATGTCATGATTAGCCAACAACAGATCATTGTATAAAGACTGACAGAATTATTTCCCTTGATCTCTAGAAGTTTTCAAAATAAAATGACAACCCAGGGCTTTACAGTCTGACAACGTATCTGACCTTAAACAGAGAATAATTTTTGCAAATGATTTTCAGTGGTCGATTTCATTATTTTGAATATGTTGACTATTTTTATATGAGTGATACTTTAAAAAAAAAAAATATACAGTCAGTTGTAATAATGAATTAGTTTTCTTATAGTCCCCACCAGACTATCAATACATTTCTATCAAAAAAATTTTTTCCTTTAGTAAAATCAGCAGGAAACATGCACTGCACCAGTGCATAGAAGAAACAAACACTGATTTCATGTAAAAATAGATTCTAAGCATCTTCATTTTATAGCAAATTCCTAATACTTTTGTCATCACTAGGTGTCTGTTTGTTGATGGAAATACAAGCCAATAAAATTGGCTGTTCTTGAGTCATTGAACATCTAAACTTTGGACAGAATTCAATGATTTTTAAAAAGATTCTGAAGTTGCCAAGATGGTCAAAAAAAATTCTATGAAATTTCAAACATAGCAGACAAGAAACCCTGTCTATGAAGTGACTAAAATGGCATCACTTGACTCACCTTCAATAAAATCATTATTTCATTATTCAAATACCCAAACTCATTTACTAAGGATTTTTTATAAAATATATTAAGGTATTTGTGCTGCAAATCATCAATATATTGCATTAGGAATGGACATCACTACAAACTACAATTTAAATAAAATAAGATTGTAATTTGTTTATCAATGAAATAAGTAATCTTTTAAATTATTTAATAAGAATTGTTTTTAATTTGAATAAAAAATAATTTAAGTCAAAATTTTAACTAATGAAGTTGTAACAGATCTAAATTCATTAAAGTAAAAGAAAAACTAGTAAATTAAAACCGTTAGAAAATTTAAAGTTTATATTTAATAGTTTGGTCAGAAATTTGTTAGACTGATTAGAACGATGAATGGAAGCTTTTGTTAGTTTCTCTGGGTTGAATTGAATTAACCTGATCCAGCCTCAACAACTTTTGTTCAGATTACATTTAAAGTTAGGAAGTTGAAACAAACCTAAATTCCTTGCAAAATACTGAACATAAGGATTTTATCATTAATAGTTTCAACTGAAATTTGTCAGTCTGTGTCACAAATTAATATAATTCAAGAACGATCAAATATTCTGTTTTGCTGAGATGTGCTTGTTATTTTGAAATTGACTTGACAGTTGTATTACTCAGGCAAGGCCAAAGTCACTGCTGATATATATATATATATACACACACACACACACACACATAAGATTTGTGTGTGTATATATGTATGTATCACGTAAATAGCTATATATACAAACAAGTTTTGTTAAAATTCAACCAACAAGTTTTGTTAGTTTCATTTTTTTTTTTCCAATTTTTAAATATGATGTTGTAGATTGGGATTGAACTTGTGGATAAACTGTCAAAAGTTCAGGTTTGTTCTGTTTTTGTTTCAGTCATTATCAAGAACTGGGCGTTGTCAGAGTGGTACACAAGATTTCATAGGCTATATCCTGGCATTTTTACAAAGTTGACATATGTAATGGTTAACAGGACTTCACAGGAAAAGCCTGTATCAAATATACGTATTATTCTTATTTTGTATAAAATATTTAATATACATACATACTTCAAAATATTGTGTCCTTTAGTTAATGTGGATTGGTCATTTTGAATAATTTTTTAGTTTTCCTTGAAGTGAGTGGAGTATAGGATTTTGGTATTATCTACCAATATTTGTCTTATGATGATGATGATGGTTCTCATCAATATGAACTTCGCTCAGTTTTGACAGGTGACAAGTCATCCTACTATAAGAGTGTGATGCATGTAAGAGTTTTTTTTTTTTTTTTTTTTCATTTCATTAATATTGGAGATACAATCTCCCAACTGGCATGAGGATTCATAAACAATATTGTTTTAACATAAAGAATGTTTTTTTGGGGGGAGGGGACCAAAGTTGGTGGTAATAATTACGTTAGATGTTTTGAACTTTTTCTAACTAATGATAAAATTTAGAGATCAAGTGGCAACAAAACCAGAAATTATTTTTTTTTTTTTTTAAGCATTTCACCTCAAGCAAGGTAGGAGTGCCACTAGCATGTAAGGGGTTACAGAGAGTGGGAGAAAGAGTAAAAAGGGGGGTGATAGGAGAAAAGATGAAGAGAAGGATGGATGATAGATCAACGCATATGGAGATGTTGATTGACATTGCATTTAAATATTTCGAGATTCTAGCTATCAGGGAAGCAAGGGGGGAGTTCCCCAGATGGGAAGTGCGAGACATGAAGCTATTGGAGTAGAAGAGACGGCTACATTTAACAGTTTTGACAGTGAAAGGTTGGGACTGAGATGCCAAAGTAGTAGCATGTTTAAATTCATGCAGTTTGGGAACCAGTGAAAGTAGCTTGTTGGAGTAGTTACCATGAAATTATTTGTAGAAAAGACAGAGGGAAGCGACGACATATCTATGAGAGAGCAACTGTAAATGAGATGTCAGATCAAGGCTAATCACATTGCATATCCATCCCTGGATTTTGTTGAGGACCATAAAACATATAGTGGGGGCTCCAGATCATATATGACAGCAGTATTCCATGAAAGAGCGAATGGTTGATTTATAGATTTGAAGGATGGACTCTAGTGAGAAAAACTTTTCTGGTGGTAGAGGAAGCTATTGATTCAATGTATTTGTTCTATCTTCAATGTATTTGTTCTATCTCAGGTCAGCGGACAGTGTGAGAGGTGCTGTCACGGAGTTGAGCATCAGACATTCTAATGGGAGGCAGGGATGGTTCCCTGTTTTCTGTGGTGGGTAAAATAGAATAGTTTTGTTTTTGAGGCATTAAAGTTAATCAGCCATTTCTTGCCCCAGTCAACAATAGATTGGCGGTCCTTTTCAACACCAACAGCCAGGTTAGTTTTGTCAGCGATATCAGATTTGCTTTTGAGGCAGGATTAAATAGTAGTGTCGTCTGCGTAGATGCCTACTTGGGAACTGATGACATCAGGAAGATCATTAATGAAGATTATATTAACAATCATGGTTGAGTTCTGGTTTGCCGATTATATTAACAATCATGGTTGAGTTCTGGTTTGCCCTTGGTGAGAAACGGAGGTCTCTGTTGCATGATTCTGAAGCCTCCAATCATATTGCCAACTTCAGCCACCCTGTCATGAGTAAATGGGTGAGGAGTTGGTGTGTGTGTGTGTGTGGGGGGGAGCTGGCATAGCAGAAGTTGTCCCAAGTATCACCTACCTACAGACAAGCAGATGAAGCCCTGAATAAAACATCTATGTCACAATCATGAATCCTATAACCCCTTAGGATCAGGATCATAGAGATACATCTAATGCAGCCATGGCATATGTCTTGGGCAAGAAAACCTTGATGGAGCTCAATCCTCTCCAGGCTGACTTGAATTCAGCGTTTTCCTTCTTCAAGACCAGTTACCAACCAGGGCTGTAGGGCCTAATCTGTCCTGCTATTTTACCTATAGCTAAAGGGAAAATATGAATTTGTACCTTTCTCGAGGTTATTAGTAGGTAAGTGAATGTAATGAACTCGAGTAGAATTCAAACTTGGCTCTCTGATTCCTCAGTCCATTACTCCATCTACGTATAATATTGTAAACAGATTTGCATACTTATTTCTTGACATGCTTTTTTTTTTTTTTTATCGGGTTACCTTGTAAGCATGCAGCATACTCTTCTCCAGCTTTCAGTATACAGCGATGAGATCAAGGATCGAAATGCAATGTAAGGTAATCACTGGCCGTTCAGTGGAAACCTTGTTACACATTAAGTGATATGTACCAACAAATTATATTTTTAATGATGTTTTTAATCCTGGTGCATCTGTTTATGAGAGAATAGGTGTTTATTTTTGTTTATATCATTTATAAATTTTGTAATGGCCAATTTTATTTGCTCATCGACTACATGGCTGAGGAAATTAGTATTGACTTGTTTTAACCTGTGAAAATTTCACGGTTTTCTTATTTGAAATTTCTGATGAAACTCAATTTTTTCAATTAATGATTGAATAAACACATGGCTCTACAACAAAATATCCGTAGAAATTCCCCTATCGCTTTGTTAAATATTTGTGCTTAACAACTTTAACAAAATATTGCAATAACAAGCATAAACATGAATGCTGGTAATTATTTTAAGAAGTGGGTACAAATGAAAAGATTTGAAATTTGGCAATTTTTTCCATTTCACTGAAAAGGCCATTAAACATTTCTATCTTCTTTTTCTTTCATTGTCTCATTGAAACCAAGTAGCATCTTTGATATGTCTTTGCTTTGCATGGAATAGTTCATTATTTATGAGGTATTAGCAGGAGATATTAAACACTTCTTTCTTTGTCCCCCCCCCCAACTGAAACAAAGTAGCATGATCAAAATAGAATAATCTGTTATTTATGAGGAGGTATTGGGAGAGCATAAAGGTCATGCAAACTAATGAAGAGAATAACAATTATAATTATTATATGATTGTTGCTCAATTCTTTATAAATTAATTTGTCGAAAGAAAAGATTATTTTAGCTTGATTAATCATGTTTTTCATAACGGCTATTTTATATCTATGAAGAAATTTACTTTTGAGGTTGAACAGAAATCAATATAGAGAATTAGTAAAATTATTGAGGAATGGGATTCTATTATTATTATTGAGTTTGTTATGGGATTGATGATGTTTGGATAAAAATAAGTCACCACTTTGCTGTGGAAATCAACACTTTGGTTGTGATGTGTATAGACATTTTAGAGTAAATATTTATGGGATCCTGGAACATTAGCAGATTCATATGAGTCTGGGTAAAATAAGTAACACAAAACATGGAATTTAAAACAAACAACAATCAATGCATTTATTAACAAAAGGAATTGCTTGGTATACAGAATTAAAGTCAAAGGAAAAGACATTAAATTAGCTATGAGAATGTGCTTGTTTGGGTGAAACAAGCATGTATGTGAGAGTTAAGTCAAGAGAGGACCAAAGAAGCAAATGTATCTTGGCAGCAGTATTCTTGATCTAGATTCGACTACACCAGGAAGCAAGAGGAAAAAAAGAAAAAGATAATATGCTTGCTTTAAATAGCACTACCTAGTGGGCACTTTTACTGAAGCCAAGTTGGGTAAAATGAAAATGTCACTGATATATCAAATATATATGGAAGGCTTGATCAAATTATCAAAGACTTTATTCTCTACATGGGTCATGTAAAAATTAGATAATATAGGGCCAAGTGGTGAACCCATGTCTGTGTGTAAATGTTGCCATAATGATTGTGTCATGCAAGAGAGAGAGTTTACATAAAATTATTGTTCTGAATGAAGGGTGAGATAGATATATATATATATAAATTTTAGTGCTACACCTATACTTTCTTTGACTGGGATTTTTGGTAAATAGTGTTTTAACATCTAATGAGGCTAAGACAATGTCATTAGGTCTATGAGAGTGCAATATGTTGAGAAATTCATTGGTGGAATTAATTCTATATTTCATAAGTAATTATGGCCATATCAAAATACAAATATTAACAGATAATGCCAAAATACTATACTGCACTTGTTGCAATGAAAAACTGTATAAAGATATCTTGTGGAATATTCAAAGAAATGACCCACATTAAATATCTTTCACTACAAGAGACAGTATGTTGAAGTGTATACAAAATAATGATAATAATAATAGTACATATAATGTTTGATACATGCTTTTTCCTGTGTGGTCCTGCTTACTTTAACCATTATACATAACGCCATTTTGGACTGATTAAAAATTTCAGCTTTTTAAAAAGGCTTGAGAATGTAGTTAATGAAATCTTGCCTGACAACACAGGGTTCTTGTTAATGAATTAGATGGTTGAAAATACTTAATCAAAAACAGAACAAACATGAACTTCAGAAAGTCTATCCACAATTTTCATCCCAATGTAAATCTTATTCAAAAACTGGAAAAATGCAATAAAAAATAAACACAAAATTTGTTGGTTGAACTTAACAAAACTTGTTTGGATGAATATTTACTGCCTAAATATAGCTTATAGTCATAGATGTGTGTATATATATATATATATATATATATATATATATATATATATAAAAGATATTGAAAAGTGCTTCACCCAATCTACTTCCCAAAATCTGACCAGATAATTTTTTTTTGATTGGACTTTTTTTTTTTTTTTTCCTTATGTTACAAAGAGATAATAAAAACCTTGCCAACTATCACGTTACTACTGAGTGCATGCAAATTATTCTTGAAAGTATTTACAGATTGTTGTAACCTAGGGAAGGTTACTGAATAGAATAATCACATGAAGGTTGGTAATTAATGATAATACTTAGGACAAGAACAATACATAAAATTCACCAGTGGTGCATAGAAGAAGTAGTCAACTGTTAGAAGTGAGTCAAGTAAATTCCACAATGAATCTCCAACTGCAGACCAACATACAGTATTTACTACTGTATTTATGTGAATGGGGTCATAACCATTATTGTCTGTAGGTATGCTACAACACAGATTGACAAATATCCGAGATGAAAGGCAGTTAGACAAACAGTCATGTTACAGGATTAGCAACACCAATAGACCAGCTGATCAATAAAGATATTTCAAAAAAAAAAACAAACCACTTTTGGATTAAGTTGACTATAAAAAAAAAGCTTTTAACTCAGTTGAACACACAGCTGTCTTCAGCTGGTTACAGGGAAAAGAGTATTAATAAAACTACTATATAAAAGTTATACGTGATAAAGCATTGATTTACCCCCCCCCCCCCCAGTTAAGCGCATTTTACTAACATCAAAATCATCAGATGAATTACAAAAAATGCAAAATAACTTAAATCAGTAAATTCTTGAGTTAGGCTTAAAACTGAACAAAAATAAATCAAAAGTAATATGCAATTGTAATGCTAAAAAAAAAAAAATGTAAGAATGAGGAACTGGAAGAAATCCAGGAATACAGCTACTTAGAACAAGTGATAACATTAAAGAAAGAGCCTGAAAATGAAATAAAAAAAGATGAATGATGATTGGTTGAAAGCTATTTAACAAATTAATCTGCTAATACACTTAAAACAAAGTCTAACACGAGTGTGGAAATTAATAAAAATTCCTTAAAACAGCAAAGTGTGTGTGTCTCTCTCTCTCTAAATATATATATATATATATATATATATATATATATATATATATATATTATATAAATATAGAAAAAAATATTTTTATTTTTTGAACTTTATCTAAAAAACACCTGTTTGAAGGTTATGCAACTGCCACATAACAAACAGAGCATCTACATGAAAGTTAATGTTGCAGAAAAGCAGCAATATTTGAGATGCCTGATGATTGCCATGTGCATGAAACTTTAAGCAGCATCAAATGATGAGGAACAGCAATGTAATTTTAATAAAATTTTGCATCTGTTAATTTTTTATTTTTTTAACAACAAGCACTGTTTAATTACTACCAGCACTTCATGCTATATATAAAAAACTGTACATTTATTCATTTTCTAAAAGTGAAAATTTTCCAGGACATCTTCTTTCAACATTAGCACATCAGAAAGCATTTTTCAATCGCTTCTAAATTTTCTCTCAAGTAGGCTCTGTTTTGAGTTGAGTCCTAAGAAACCAATGATAATGACAAATGAATTATCCTAATTAACTGTTCCTTAAATATGCTATAACAGGTGATTAGTAATAAGCTGTATACAACAATATTCAACACAAAAGGCAGTGGATTGGTAAGGATAAATTTGCACAATTTTCTGCAAAACCTGAATTCCTTAGAAGAAAGGTAATGTTATGTATGCAATGAGCTCATTGGGGAATTATTCATTTAGAATTCTTAAAATGCAGGGACACATTAAATGCACATTTATACATCCAGCATCTGCAACGTGTCCAATAAACTTTGGTTTAAAAGTGCCCTGGGCTCGTCAATTGTAAAAATAATGTTCTCTACTGGATGATGCAGGAATAAATTTTCAAACTTGGCTTGTCTGTTCTATCTCGCCAGTCTTAATCACATGACCTTGCACCAAACAAAAACCAGATTAGAGTATAAGTTGAAAACTATCATAACCTGTGGAATTTTACTTGAAAAGCTGTTTGGGTGTAATAAATCAATGTGAATATATAAGTGAACAGAATTAAATTGTCCTTCATTTTTTAAAGAATGAAGTTGATAAACAAAAATGGAAATGATTTACAACTCAATGTTATCAAATTTAATGACCCAAACTATCAGTTTCAGATATAGCTTAGCATGCATTAATAATTGACTCAACACTGGAGATTCCTCACTCAAACTGTGCCTCCCCATTAGCATTTAAAAATAATTACTTCAAACGTGTGTGTGTGTGTATAAAAATACAAATAAACCTGTTGGTATATAATCCAAGTAGATCCTAGTAATAATAATAGTAACTGACCCACAAAAAGAGCTAATTTATTTATTATAACATAAATTACACAAAAAAATCCCAAATTATCGCATCTAAGGGGAGGTAATTTTGGTTTTTTTTTTTTATTTATATATATATATATATATATATATATATACACACACACACACACACACACACACACACACACACACACACACACACACACACACACACACATAGTGTAACAGCAAAATTGGCCAAATTATCTAACAGCATAATTCTCCATCCCACAAAATGTTTAATATCTTTAAAAAAAAAAAAAAAAAAAACACACACACAAAACTGAGTTTCTTTTTACCAGGTTTTACATTTAGCCATCTTGATAACATTTGTCGTAAGAATCACTGAAAAACTATTTGAGTTATTCAGCTAGAAAGAGAACAGGTTAAAATCATTTTATATCAGCCCCACTGTCTTCTCAAAGGAGCAATCATGAGAAGAAAAAAACATTCGGACGTTCAGTAAAAGTACCAACATTCATACACTGGCTTCCATCTTCAAAGTCCATCCAAGAACCATTGGTGAGAATGGTGAATAAGTTTAAAAAAAGAGGGAACAATAGAGAGGAAAACTGGATCAGGAGGTCACAACAGGAAGAGGGATCATCATTTCAACTTACAGCTAAAGAGCTAAATTAAAAAATTAGAAAACCTCCAACTGAATTTATAAGACATTTGGCATGTGAATGAGGAGTTTCAGCTATCACAGTCCAAAGAGCAGTGAAAAAAAGATGTTAAAATGAAATTGTACGTGAAACCTGTGAGGCACCTTTTTACTCCAGGACAGAAAGCAGAAAGTTAGAAGGTTAAAGAGGGCGAAGATCATCTTGAATAAATTGGCAAATAATCCTGTAATAATATATATATATATATTTGAACTTTATTTCAATCCTTCATGAGTTTCCAATCCTTAGTTATGATTAATTAATGATGAACATGTCATTTTCATTTATGATTGATTTCATCACGATTCCTTTTGTTATGCTTGAAGAGTAATTATACATTCTTATTGCTAATAGTAGAGATCAATGGTGTTATAAAAACCTTCAAGAATTCCAGTAAGATATCTTTAATCATTTGTAAGATACGACAGTTCAGAGCTAAATTTAACAATTGGACAATTATACTGTGACATAATTTGCCCAATTTTTCTGTTACACACAGGGTGTGTGTGTGTGTGTGTGTGTGTGTATATATATATATATATATATATTCATCCATATACAGGCCTGTTTCACTATATCACAGCTCATCAGTGATGATTTAAGCTGGGATCGAAACCCTACCGATTTGGCATCAGTTGGAGATCCTATCCCTAAGCTATCGGCACACGGCAGAGAAGAAGAGACATTTTAACGTATTGTATACGAATGTAAACAAACACCAGTAGTCAACCATGCTCAATTCATTAATGAAGAGTGGTGCATTAATAGTGGTGATGCCCACTGTTTTGGAATTAACTTCCCTTTTACTTTATTTATATAGATATATGTAAGCAAATATATGGATATAGATCCGACAGTATGAAGAAAAACATGGAGGACTTCAAGCTTGTATGAAGATATAAGAACCTATTAATCTCTACATATTCCTATATTCAACGGAAAGGATTTCTTGAACTGTTTGTATAAAATAGTTCAATCGACTTTTTTAATATTTTAATATTTGGAAATCATCTTCGAATACGTTTTCACAACATCGCCATGTGACGATGACGTGATCATATTAAACGGAACGCTGATCTTATATAAAAATTTCAGTTATCTGTTTGGATTAGTTGTGCTCTTATGTCCATCCTCTTTTGTGTTAAATTTTTATATGTTCTAATGTTAAAAATTTTTGTTTGTTTTTTCTGTATTTTTTCTTATATATATATATATATATATATATATATATATATATTTCAGATAGAGTATATCTGTAAAAGAACAATATGACTGAAGACAAAAGGAAAACTTATCTTAGCCGATATGGATTTTATTTTGTAATACGTATTTATATACAAGAGCAAAAATATTGGTTTTCCAAAATTTTTGTGTTTATGAACACTCATAAATATTCATTAATTCAAAATAATTTAAATGTGTTATATATATATATATATATATATATATATAAACACATTTGAATTATTTTGAATTAATGAATATTTATGAGTGTTCATAAACACAAAAATTTTGGAATATATATATATATATATATATATATATATATATATATATATATATATATATATATAATTAAAAAATATTAATGGTTTTTTATTTATTAATCCAACAAATTTTATCACTGAAAACCTTATTTTAGTGGATACTTGTATTTGAGAAGATGCTGTTTATTTTATTAAAAAGTATATTAATTTATTTTCATCTACTGGCCTGAATATTTGAGAAAAATATGCACTCTCCAGTAAGATTCTATATCCATTTACATTTGCTTATATATATATATATATATATATATTGATTTAAATATAAGGATCATATTTCCCATTTTATTATGAAGCCCCTAGGACAAATGACACTGACAATCCCACTTCCTCTGTCAACTGTAAGGGCGCTGCCCCGGTCTCTGAATCTACTCTAAGAGATTTACAGAAAAAGTGCGACCCTGGATTCGAAAAAACAGAGAAGATCAAAAAGCTAAAAGAAAAACTGGAAAAACAAAAGTCCTCTTCAGTTAAAAAGGCAACTCTTTCGACATCTTCTGCCCAACATTCCCTACATCCTTCAACCCCTCTCAGTAGAGAACCCAGTCCAAAAAAGACCTCTCCAGTGAAAAAGGCAACTCCCTCTACATCATCTGCCCAACAATCCCCACACTTTTCAACCCTTCTCAGTAGAGAACCCAGTCCAAAAAAGACCTCTCCAATGAAAAAGGGCACTCCCTCCACATCTTCCACCCAACATTCACAACAGGCAAATTCTGCCCATCCCTCAACCCCTCTTAGTAGAGACCCCAGCCCTTTAAGACAAATCCTATATCAACCCTCCCCCACTAAAACACCTGAAATGCCCCCACCCACCAACAAAAAGCAAAGGAGTCCCACACAAGACTCTAAGGAAAAAAAGAAAAAATCACATAAACACATATTCAACTCAGGAGAGGAGGTATGTCGCATTTCCCCTGCCCAAGCAGAAAAAGCTTGGGACTACAGAAATAGGATAAAGAACTTAAAATATCTCCTCTCCATAAAACAATTTGCAGACAAAGATATAGAAGACCTGAAAAACTTCCCAGAAGCACAAAGAGTGTTAACCGTCATAAGAACTGGGGGCTAGACTTGTTTGGGCTATGCTCGACGAGGCAATTGCCTCTTTCAAAATGTCCCCTCCCATTGCTATTGTTGAAAACGACAAATTGAAGAAACTGAAACAATTTTGTGCTGGGAGGGTCCCTTGTTTTTGTTCACCCCTCCCTATATAGAGCACTAAAATTGACCTTTCCATGGGATATAGGTGGTCTCTCACAAGACGGCTCCATCAAGACTGAGATGGGCCACGGGTCGATGGGAGAGGCTGTCGGTATCTTGACCCCATCCATGTTTAATTCAGGTAAGCAACCCTAATCAGTTTTCACTATGTCTCTCTGGTTAGCTAGCTTGAATGTCTGAGGCCTGAGGTCCGAGTCTCGCAGAGCGAGGCTCTTTCGTGATCTTCAGCACCTCGGGGTGAATGTATGTTGTGTACAAGAGACCCGGTTTTCTTCTCATGACTGTGAGGATATACTGTCTAAGGTGTTCGTCCTTTATTCAGCATGTTTTGATGGTCGTTCGAGGGGTGTCTCTTGGCTAGTGAGCAGTTCTTTGAAGGCTGCATGTACCCTTGTCTTCGCTGACTCGGCGGGCAGGCTTTGCGTGCTGGATGTTACCATAAAGGATAAAGTTCTACGTCTCATTGGGGTTCATGCGCTCAATAACCATGCTGAGCGGTCTGCTTTGTTTCGGCAGATCGGGCCGTACTTGACGATGTCTCGTCGGGTAGTTTTAGCGGGGGATTGGAATGCCTTCCTTGACCCCGATATAGATTGTATAGGGCAAAAACAAGGTACTAACAATCCGGATGTGAAACCATTTCGGGACTTTATCAATGAGTTTGATCTTGTCGATAAGTACCAGAATGAACACCCTCAGGAGGTAGCATGGACTTGGACAAATAGTGGCAACTTGGCTCCTGGGACGCTTGCAAGCTACCTCGACTGAATCCTAGTTAGGAGAGTCGATGTAGGGCTCTTAGGGTGTCCAAGCTTCCATTATATAATTTATATGGATCATAGGCTTGTCCAGGTCCGTGTAAACTTAGATAAGCCTAAGGTGAGATTGGCTGGTTACTGGAAATTTAACTGTTCATTATTTGGTGAGCAGGATTTCCGGGACCAACTGCTACTAATGATTCAGAGGGAATTGATGGGGGCGGTTGTGGGGAACACCTGGTGGGATAATCTAAAATCAAAAATTAGAACATTTGCTGCCGATTTTAGTCGTCGACTCAATCTAGATAGATTAGCGGCGCAAACGGCTTTAAAAGAAAAAGTTGATCGGGCCGTGAAATCCCGTGTTAGTGGGGAAATAGCCTTAGCTAAGGCAGAGTTGTCCTCCTTGCTTATCAAGAAGGATCAAGCTCTGGTAGTTAGGGCTAGGTTAAAAAGAATGTCTTCTGAGGCGACGAATATGGCCGCTGAACTGCGTGCAGAGGAAAATCGGAACGCGTCTAGGCGACATATAGCGTGCATCACATTGCCGGATAAGCAGACCGTGACTACAAACGCGGGCATATGCGAGGCCTTTCGAGATTACATTCAGGATCTTTCACCAGGGAGCCCGGTCTGAGCTCTGCTCAGTTCGACGCCTATTTAAGCAGCTAGGTGCGAGGGTCTCATTACAGACTCAGAAATGTGGGTAGCGCTGAAGCAGGTTGGCCTGGATAAATCTCCAAGACTAGATGGTCTTCCTTACAAAGTTTACTTGAGGCAGTTGTCCGTTTTTGTTCCTTTGCTGGAACTGATTTTCAACCACTGGATGAAGCAGGGGTCTATACCTCAACGCTTCACCAGGGGTGTGATCAAGTTGCTGCGTAAGGACAAGAACGGTGGGGATGGGTTATGGGAATTTTTGCCTTTTAACCATGTTAAACACTAAGTTAAAGATTTTGGCGAAGATCTTAGCCAACCGTTTGCAGCTTGTCCTGTCTAGTCTGATTGGCCCTGAACAGAATTGTGCTGTGAAAGGCAGGACTATTCAGGATAACCTTCATATGGTACGCTTGATCTTAGAACAAGTTGACAGTGAAGCCACGCTGATCAATTTAGATCCGTCCAAGGCCTTCGATAGGGTTGACCATCGTTTTCTGGAGGCTGTCCTTTTGGCGGCCAGTTTCGGAGCCGACTTTCGCTCCTGGATCCAACTTTTGTATGCGATCCCCGGTGCGCTGGTGAAAGTGAATGGGGTAAGATCGAAGCCTTTCATATTGTCTCGCTCCATTCATCAAGGTTGTCCGCTTTCTCCTTTGCTTTACGTTCTTGCGTTGGAACCATTCCTTCACAAGTTAAAGGCGAATCCAGTCCTGCATGGAATTTCCCTGCCTGGGGCTACCACCTCAGCCAGGTATTCTGCCTATGCTGACGATGTTTCGGTTCTTGTGTCGAGCAGAGCCGAGATTGATGAAGTCAGCAAAGAGATCAGTGGTTATGAGATCGTGACAGGGGCCAAGATCAACCGCGATAAGTCTATTGGCTTGCGGTTGGGTGCGTGGAAGGGAGTTTCTCTTCCCGGACCTTTCCTCTGGACGGATGGACCGATCAAGATACTCGGCGTCTGGTTCAGTCCTGATCTCCAGTTGGAAATGAATTGGTTGGAGGTACAAGGGAAGGCTGAGATCGCGGTTAATCTGTGGTCTCAGAGGAGGCTTTCCCTGAAGGGAAGGGCAGAAGTATGTGTTTCTCACATCTACCTGGTTTTCCTGTACTGACTCTCTGTACTTCTACTCCCATATGCCAGACTAATATTATTAGTACGGATCTTGTTCTCTTTCTTGTGGAGAGACAAGGCCCATATGGTATCTCACGAGATCTGTTGCCTTCATCCCTCTGAGGGCAGTCTGGGTATATGCCTAGCATTGAGATTCGTCAACATATGCTTTGCATCACCTTTCTAGACTGAATGTGTCACGGATCAGATGAGGAGGGCACCTTCTGGAAAGAAGACATCCGTAAACATTTCCCATCCCTGAGAAGTGTGCACTCGTACGAGGAAGAGGACGGCCGTACACCCCGAGCCGAGTATTCCTTCTACTGTGAATGTCGTCGTGCTCTGAAGCTCCTCTTACAGGCTTCGGATGGCCTCTCCAACACCCAG
This sequence comes from Acanthosepion pharaonis, assembly GCA_903632075.3. Classification (NCBI taxonomy): domain Eukaryota; kingdom Metazoa; phylum Mollusca; class Cephalopoda; order Sepiida; family Sepiidae; genus Acanthosepion; species Acanthosepion pharaonis. The sequence goes on from CAHIKZ030001944.1 coordinate 541,848, forward strand.
GCGTTGTCTCGTAAGGCATTGTATCAACTGTTAGTTAGGGGGGCCGTTCAAGATCATCTGATTGGCGAGCTCGGTCTTACAAAGCAGGAGGCTTGCTTGATATGGCCTTGGGCACCTGGGTTGAAATGCCTCAATAATGATGAGGCATCACTCACCTGACTGGTGATGCATGGGGCCCTCTGGGTCGCCAAGAGACTTTGTTCAGCAGGCTTGGAGAAATATCCAAACTGTCGTCGCTGTACGGGGGAAGTCGAGACCATTGGTCACGCCTTCTTTCAGTGCAGGATGGTAGTGCCGTTGTGCAGGTTTGTTGAAGGCCTCATGATTCGCATGCTGTAGGGAAAGTTTTTTGTCCTTAAAGCCAGTTCTGTTTGTAGCAATGTGGTGCTGCAGATGATGAAGGCCGAACACTATGTGTTCCGTTGCCTACTAGGGGTTATGAGAGTCATGATTTGGACGACGCGTCAGAAGGAATTCTATGAGGGCGAGAAGTTCACTTCTTCCCAACTGATCTTGTTCTTTAAACATCAGCTTAAAGTCAAGATTAGGATGGAAAGGCGGTGGCTCACCTCATCAGAATTTGGCAAAAGGTGGGTGAATCTTGCGCGTATATGCTGAGTAAAAGGGGCTGACCTTGAGTGGCATTTTGATGCCGGTTAGGCATCAGGATAATTGTTTTCCTGGGTTGAACATGGGCAACCCATCCCGAGATTAGGTTAGTGTAGGTTTTGTCTTTTGACATTTAGTTTTTTTTTCTTTTCAGTAAACTTAGCTAGGGTGTGTTTTGCTCATTGGTCCCTTTTATTTCTGTCCCCCCTTTTTTTTCCTTTAGTTTAACTCCCCATCCCCTCCCTCGTTTAGGTGGTCAGTGATGTCAGTTCTCGGGTGGATGTGGCGCGCTTTTCGTTTCACGTGTGTGTTTTTCGTATTTGCTGTTGTGTATGAATGAGTGTGTGCTTGTGTGAATGCTTTGGAGGAATGAGTGTTACCTTTATTTTTATAGCCCCGCATCGATTTCGTCTGGTTAACGGATATTTCTGCCACATTTAATGTTTGTGGGGGGTTTTATTACTAACACCTTTTTGTTTAGTTTCTTGTAAATATATTATATGTCATATTGTATATACTCATTGGGGATCTTTTAAAAATTGTTGTTATTTTATGCCCCTCCCCCCACAGACAATATTTGTACATAAGGGGACTATTTAGGATTTTTATTGAGTCAAAGAGGTATTTTGGTGGATGTAGTAAGAAAGGTATGGATAAATGTGTTGTTTTGGTGATAGGTATATTGTTTTGTATGATAGGGTCAGTGGTTGTGGCTAGCTAAGTTTTATATTAAGACAAGTGATGACCGTCCTTTTCCCCAACCCCCCTTTTTGGCCTTGTGCCACATTTGTTGTAAATTACAGCAATAAATATTGTCTTAGCTTTGGCTACACTTGCCTTCTTGTGTGTTAGACGACTGGCAATCTAACCAATATTCTACAGGGGTACAGTGTTACCGTACTGATTTAATTGAGATGATCACTCCTCTTTTCATTATCGGCTCCTCCCATTTGTTACAGTGGAAAGTTTAAAGGTGTTGTGACTGATTGTAGGATTAGCTGCAAATAATTATGTGAGGGTAGATGACACAGGAAACTAAGAGTAAACAATTGTCTGTTTAGTTTTTAACTTAGTAGAAGTCAAAATATCCTCTACTGGAATAAAATTAAAGAGGGGGATTAATTATTCCTATGTTAATAGATCACTTACACACCAAGATCAAGGTAGTCACTAGTTGAATGGACTAAGACTGAATGTCATCATCAAAATTGATTATGATATCCTGTGTTTATCCTTGTTTACTAAAATAAATTTTAAAGTGTAAATAGACTACTTTGTCTTTTCATTGAGTATTTTAGCGTGAAAATTGAACAGCCTAAAAGTAAAAGTGGTCCATTTGAATTTTTTTAAGAAAAAAATAATCCCTGGCCTGAAAAAGGTTGAGAAGCACTGGATTAGACCATGGAATACTGGCGAGGAGGCATGGATTATTAAGGGTACAGTGTTACCTTACTGATTTAATCGAGACAATCACTCCTCTTTTCATTATCGTCTCCTCCCATTTGTTCCAGTGGAAAGTTTAAAGGTGTTGTGACTGATTGTAGGCTTAACTGCAGATAATTATGTTGGGGTAAGTAACACAGGAAACTAAGAGTAAACTATTGTCTGTTAAGTTTTTTGAAGAAGTCAAAATATCCCTTACAAGAAAAAGTTGAAGAGGGGGATTAAGAATACCCTTATCATATGAGATACCTCTGAACAATTCTTGGTTCAGCATTTCAAGTACCATCTTAGAATATCATCCCAGATAACTTATTTTCAAAATGTCTAATGTTCGTCGTGTCTTTATAAATACAGCTAGCCAGGTTTTTACTCATTTTTAATATTCTACTGCACTTTATTTGGATTTTGGGGTGCAGGGGTATTAATCTATCCTGTGCATCACAAACCAATCTTTTCTTTTTTTTTTAAAACCAAAAGTAACAGAAAAACAAATAAAAAGTGAACAATCTATACATTAAAATAGAAAATTTGAGTAGGTGGTAAATTGTAAACTATACAAAGTAAAATTAAAAGTGTCAAATACATCTGAGAGACTCTGAACAAATCCTAGTTCAGAATTTCAAGTACCATCTTAGAATATCGTCCTAGATAACTTATTTTTAAAATGTCTAATGTCTGTTGTATGAGGATAGGTACAGTTGGCCATTTTTTAACAACTTTCATAGACTCTTTCAGCAATAATCATTAGTACATCAGCAGCTGACCTAGAAAAGCGAAAAGCCACATTGCTTGTCTGAAAGAAGACCCTGTGATGTTAGATGCTTAACCAATTCAGCTTTGATTAGGGCCTCTATTAGGTTGCCAAAAAAATGATAGAATGGTAATGGATGAAAGGGACAGACAGTTCATCCGAGTTCTTAAAGACTAGAAAAACAGAGGAGGATTTCCAACAATCAGGAAAGCAAGAGACATTTATTGGACAGTTTAAAAAGAACTGGAGCCAATTCAGGAGCACATTTCTTAAGGGCTATTACAAGGATATCATCAAGTCCTCATGCTTTATGGGGATCCATATTAGAGATAACAGAAACCATGGAAGGAGTTATATGCACATTACTCAACAGAAACTCGGTTCTAAGTAGAAAGACAAGGATGCTCCAGATTATATATATATATTTAGTTACAGCTTGCACAAGAAAATAACATAAAAAATAAAAAGCCACAACAAAAAAGTGACAATCTTCAATAATGCAATCAAGGAACCTCAATGCAATTGCAGAAATAAAACAACATATTCACTCCAAGGGAATTGCCAACAAACGAATGTAATACATAAAGCCAAGGTAAGTACAAACAACAGCACAATGTACTACACTGGTGCCACTGAGGGACCATTCAAGAAAAGAAAACACAACCACAACCTTTCATTCTTTGACAGAAAATACTCAAACAGCACTACACTATCCACATACATATGGCAACTAAAAGACAGAAATATTACACCAAGAATAAGCTGGAAATATTGAAAAACACATCTGTTTACAACAATATAACAAAGAAATGCCTATTTTGCCTACATGAAAAGGTAGCAAACATTTCCCACACCCAACAAAAGAAATTACTAAACATAAGATCAAAAATAATTTCTAAATGCAGACATGAAAACAAATACCTATTATCACAATTTATACCAAATGGATAAAAAAAAAAAAAAAAATACCAACCAACATAACTTCATAAACCACCACTGACCCTATGAACATGAAAAGAGAAACCACTAACACCATGAAACCATCAATTACTTTCTAATTCAAACAATCCTCATAATAATTCTAATTATTGTTATTATCATTCCACCACCATTACTACAATCACTTCTACCATTTTAACATAACTATTTTCTGCTACAATTGTTACCTGCTCTCCCCACCATTACTATACACACACACACATATATATATATATATATATATATATAATATGTATGTATGTGTGTGTGTGTGTGTGTGTGTGTGTGTGTCACACACATTATGAAATGGACAAAGTCCAACAATTATTTTAAGACATTTTTTATGTTTATACATTCTTTTTATAGATACAAATATTTAAGTAAATGCTCTGTTTATAATAAACAGTATTAACAACATTTACCATCCTGAATGTCTGATAAATTTTCATAGAAAATATGCATCCTCCGACAGGATTTGAACCTGTACCCTATACGGAACCATCATATAGCCTGACGTGCTTTTACCGATTGAGCCACAGAGAAGCATTTTGGTTAGTAAAGCCAATTTTACTGTTTTTAAACCACAATTCTCCATGATTTTCTCTCATACATTCATATCTGCTCACTGCATATCCAAATTTAAACAAATGGCATCAGACATTATGAAATGAACAAAGTCCGACCATTATTTTAAGACATTTTTTATGTTTATACGTTCTTTTTATAATAAACAGTATTAACAACATTCAGGCCAGTAAATGTTGTTAATAGTGTTTATTGTAAACAGAGCATTTTACTTAAATATTTGTATCTATAAAAAGAATGTATAAACATAAAAAATATGTGTGTGTGTGTGTGTATATATATATAGATATAATATTAAAGAACTGTTACATTGATGATCCGGAGTTCTTTAGTATTTTTGTTTTTATTTAAAAAAAAAAACAAAAACAGTGCTCTATACATAAGAGCCTAGATTGTAATTATTTTAAAAAAAAAATATGAATCCATTGTGACACAGAAATTACTATGTTTTGAAACTGGTCCACCAGTGTTAAAGATTAATTTCAATATTAGACCTTAACCACTGGGTGGCAGTTTCATCCTCAAGCATTGTTTTGGAATAACTATGGTACAGAATGTTTTACCCATTTATAGTTTTGAATGGAGGGGTGGTCTAGGGTTTGTTTTTTCTTTATGAAGGGGTCACTGCTTTGATGGAAGTAGAGGTGTTTGTGAGATGTCAAGTTTTTGGAGTCATGTAAGGTTGGGTTTGTTTTTTTGTTTTGTCTGGCTACAATGGCTAATGTTATCACACTCCCTGCTAAAACTCTTGATGTAATAGTTCTGTTGTTTTTTTTTTGGGGGGGGGTGTTTTTTATTACTGTATACTAAGACTTTAACTGATGTTTTAGTTCTGGTAGTTTTTGTTCATTTATTTGTTTTTTTTTTTTTAAAGGGGCTTTAGCATTATGATTGGGTTGTGTTTTTAAACCTATTGCTTTAATTGAACTTGTTAATAGATTTTTAAATTAATATTTTTTTTTTTTAAATGCTATTTAAGGCAAATATTTGGTGATGTCGGCAAAAAACCATTATCTTATTTCTTTGATTTAATAAATTTTCATTTTTTAGAAACTTAATAATGTGTAGTTTTTCATGTAGGTACAAAGGGCATGGGTCATTCCAGGTTTTACAAGTTCTTGTTCTATTTATTATTTTCCATTTTACTTTTGGTGTTTTATTTGTTTCTTTTAAATGCCAGAAATATTTCAATAGGGATATCTGGTTTCTGTTTCTAATATTATTGAAGGAACTTTTGTGTAGTCTCCAACTTATTTTAATTTCATTCTTCATAGATCCGATATATATCTTTTCAATATTTGGATTCTTGATGGATGAGAGTGTATACCACAGATTCTATGTGTCATTTATTATTCAAAAGGCAATTTTCAGGGTTTCTACAATCTCATAATTTTTCATTATTTTTATCTAATTTTAATTTAGGGTCTTTATTTGATTTTGGCATGCGTGTTTTTTCAGGATTTTATTATTGATTTTTTCTAGATTTTCACTGCAGCTATAACTTAATTTTAGGGTGTTTTTATTGAAGATCTTGCTAAGTTTGCTATCATTAGGAAAATGTTTTTCAATTAAAAGCTTGGAATTTTTGTCCTAGCTTATTGCTAACCATTTGGTTGAACGGGGAGGGGGGTATACCAGATGATTTTTCTTTTTCTGTTTTTCTCTGGTTTGTACTATTGTTTTTTATATAATTGATGTTAGCGTGTTGGTAGCTACTATTTTTTAGTTTTGTTGTAAAAATTACTGTGTTTATGGAATATTTCTTCATTTGCAGAGTTTATGCTGATTCTTTTCTCTATTGATGGGAGTATGTGCTTAATTATGGATGGGGGATGGTTTGACCTGGGGTGTACATATAAGGGATTAGTACTGGGTTTTCTGCAAGGTAGGTATATGTTATTCATTAAGTCTAAAGTTATGTCGAGAAAGTTTACCCTTTTCAATTTTGTGTTGATTGTAGTTTTTAAATTTAGTTTTTTGAATTCACTATATATATCTTTCTAACTTTATCTATTTCAAAATTTGTGGAATTCCTCACTACCATGAGTCCATCATCTCTGTATAGCCCGATGTCCTTAATGTCAATTCATGGTGCATGGTTAAGTTGTATAATATAAATAGACCAACAAGGTCAAAAGTCTCTGCAAAGTCTAATGAACCCATTGTTATGTGTTGTGAAGTGATTTCACAGTAGAGGCTTGTATTTGTACTAAGTCAGTCCTAAAATAGGTTCGACTTACAAAATGTTAGGAACTTGATATAATAGCAATAACGCAGAGTAATCTAGTTGTGGTCGCTACTACTTTAGTATGCGACTAACGGTCGTCCGACATCGACTGACTGAGCGACTCACTGACCGGCCCCCACATTACTCTTACTACTCTTACTTATTGTAGGTAGGAGAGTTTATTAACTATAAAATAGGTGTGTTCCACTATAACATACCCCACTAAAACTTTACTCCATAGGAGTAAACAATTTTCTTTATTTTTTACAGGAAATATGAAGAAAAAAAATAACAAAAAAAACTTTATTTTTTTTTTTAGCAACATCGTAGCGTATCTCCTACGTTTTTGATCCACTTTTAAATGATCAGTTGCTTTTCTTTTTCTCCTGGATCAGCATACCACAGGTAAAATCGTTGTATCGGCGTTTCTTCTGCAGGACCACTGTCAACCATGTCTGAAAAACGTTGTCTGATCTGGTTACTGCACGTGAATTCTTTGCCTTTCACCAAGTACATCATATTGCCAATCCACTTTTCTATTTTTTCGGTACCTCCATAGTGTTACCAGAAACAACCTTCCGCTTTGAGCTTCTTAAGGATGGAGTCACAGTTTCTGTAGGTTCTTCTTGTGGTTCTATTTGTTCAGCATCTAGCTTTCCTTTTGTTGATCTTGTGCTTCTTAATCTTTTCTGTAGTGACTTCAGTTGACTTAGATCATTTAATGATACTGCATGTCCTTGGCTGCAGGTAACTCACTCCCCGGTTTTTCTTGGTGTCGACTTCATCTTTACTTTCTGGAGCTTTTTTTTTCACATATATCGTCAGTGTTACCCATTCAATTTTTTTTAAATACACCGTTTTTCTCTAATCTGTCCAATTCTTTATCTATCTGTTCAATTGAAGCAAACAGCACATTCCTTTTCTTTTTGAATACCACCTGAGCATTTTCTTTTAGCTGGAATTTTGCCTCTATCTTGGTACACATTCCCAAACCTGGAGAAAAAACAGTAGGAAATGTTTCCTTAAGTTTCTTTACTAATTTTTGGGCTTCTGGGTTTAAACTTTCTACTTTGTAACAGAAAGAATTTATCGGTAGATCCCATAATTGGAATTCTGTTATCCAATTCGTACCAAGCAAGTTCGTGGTATTTTCTATGACAAATAGTTTATCTTTTCGCGTTTTTTTATTTAACATGACGTTTGTAACAAATTCTCCAATAAATTGTATTTTTTCTCCTGTCACTGATCTCACGATTTTATTTGTCTTCATTAAAGTTGGTTTTCCCAACTTCTTCTATGTATGCAAACTTATGATAGATAGGTCGGAACCAGTGTCGAGTTGCATTTTTATTTTTTTATTACTTATTTCGATGGTAACAAATTTTCTCGTTATTCCATTGTTCAACTCGTCGGACTTTAATTTTCTTATTTTATTGTCTTTATTTTTTGACCTGCAGTGCGAGCTTTTATGACCCACTCTTTTACAGTTGTAACATTTTTTATTCCTAAAATTGCAATATCTGTACCAGTGAAGTTCACCGCAAGCAAAACATGGCTTCGGGAGTTTTTGTTTATTTTTCTCTGGTATTTCACTTTTTGTTTGATAATCCACAATTTTAGAATTCTTTTTGGTAGACTGACTTTCATTTTTGTAGTGTATTTTCCTTACATGTGAAACGCCAGACTGTTCTATTTTTTTTTCGAATCTTTCTTTACGCTAACATATCTTGTGCAGTCTTCTGCCAACTTCTGTATCATAATCCTTGGCTCGTTTTCCAATTTTGACAGCACTAATTTTCTCAAATCTGTGTCTCTTTCCGATACCAGCCCTTGAACAAACACTAAGCACTTAAAATTGTTAGCGCTTAACTCTGCCAGCTTGAATTCTTTACAATGCTTGTTCACATTGGCTGCGTACATTATATAGTCTTGTTCGTCATCTTTCATCAGATTCAAACATTTCCACATCTTGTGAAACAAAGATGTCTTTTTACTAAATAATTCACTTAATATATTTACCGCCTCGGTAAATGTCAACTCGCTAGTTTTTTTTTGGGAAAAATGTACTTTACCAATTTGTTATGCTCAGCAGTTCCTAATTTGCTTAAAAGAAGCCTAACCTTCTTTCTATCAAACTACGAGTGACAGTCCTCATATGCAAGTCCGTATATTTTTTATAATACTCCTCAAACGTTATCTCTTCATCTGGACTGTACGTGAATATTTCAATTAAATTCCATATTGTATTGTCGGGGATAGAATCATTTTGGAGATTTTTCTTTTTCCTCTTCTCAGTTATTTCCAGAATTTTGTTTTGAAATTCCTTATGCATCTGTTCCATTTTTCATTGAAATTGCATTTGTCTATTAAAAGTTTCCTCCTGTAGTTGCATCTGGAATGTCTTCTGTTGCTCTAATATTGTCATCTGTTGTTCCGACTGGAACTTAAAGAATTCCTGGAATATATTTTTGCATTCCTCCATCTTTGCAAAAATTTACACAATGCCTAAATACTATAGAGGGGGGTCCAACGAATTTGCAATTCGTGACCTTGAGCAAACTGTATTATCGAGAAAAAAAAAATTCTTTTCTCAGTTAAGAATACGACAGATTTTTTTGTCACTAAGTTGACGTCTTGTCTTTCGAAAACCTTTTTTTTTTTTTAAGTGTGAATTCGAGACATTATTGCCAAAAATTATTGTGACGAGCGAGTTTTTTCTTTTTCCTCCGTATGACTATGAATTTCGTCACCAAATAATGTTGTGGTGAACAAATTTTTTTTTTTCTCTTCCACCGTATGAATCCGAATCTCGTGTCACCAAATAATTGTTGCGGAGTGATTTCACAGTAGAGGCTTGTATTTGTACTAAGTCAGTCCTAAAATAGGTTCGACGTACAAAATGTTAGGAACTTGATATAATAGCAATAACGCAGAGTAATCTAGTTGTGGTCGCTACTACTTTAGTATGCGACTAACGGTCGTCCGACATCGACTGACTGAGCGACTCACTGACCGGCCCCCACATTACTCTTACTACTCCTACTTATTGTAGGTAGGAGAGTTTATTAACTATAAAATAGGTGTGTTCCACTATAACATTATGTCAAAATGGTCTTCAGAGTTTTTAATCCATTGGTCCTCATTATGAATGAGGACAAATTTTTTTGCATTTCGAATTATTTAGAAAATAGAACAAGAACTTGTAAAACCTGGGATGACCCATGCCCTTTATGCCTACATGAAAAACTACACATTATTAAGTTTTTAAAAAACAAAAATTTATTAAATCAAAGAAATGAGATAATGGTTTTTTGCTGACATCACCAAATATTCAACTTAAATAATTAGCAATATTTATCTGAAACCAGACATTTTATCCAATGTCATTTCCATTGATGGAAGCATTCCTGGAACTCCTTTTCTTGTGATAACAAACAATTGCTTTGTCACATTCTCTTGAATTTCCTGGACGTCTTGAAATCTTGTTCCTTTTAAATGGAATTTGATTTTTGAAGAGAAAAAGTCACAAGGACAACATCCAAAGAATATTGTGGTTTCCAAACCTGGGAATGTTGTCCTTCAACACCCACAGAGCCCACCTGTAGTTTATACTGCAACTATGCTGAGTAGACCTTAGTTATAATTTCTAGAAGAGAGAGCTTGTTATCTAGCGTAACCAACAATCTGAACAAGGCCAGCACATTCAAACCCTTGATGATGATGACTTATGACCTCATGCTAACACAGCTATTGATGGTCCCCCAAGTGTTCTGCCTATCCAATTTCACTCACAAGGATTGCGTCAACCCATAGTATGGTTTTCAAGCACTTTCCAAAGGTGCCGCATGCTGGGATCATCCCTCTCCAGACTGATAACATCAGGAAGTCTCCTTCGTAACAAATCAACTCTGGTGAGATTTAAACCCAGGTCTCATGGTCAGAAAGTGAATGTTCTGACGACTTGCCCATGCACTTAGTGTGTGTGTGTGTATATATATATATGTGTGTGTGTGTGTGTGTATACACACACACACACACACACACACATCAAAACAGAAAAATTACAAGAAACAAATAAAAATTATCTGTAAAGATACATCTAAGATTTGTCTACCTACAACCACAACCAGTGTACCTAAATTCTTTCACTCTCACACACAAAACATCCCCCAATTAACATATGGACACTACCAGACATAAATGAAAATGCCCAGTAGATGCATGTACACACATACACACATTAACAACCAAATCCTGTGTAGATTAAAAAGAGAAGTAGAAAGAGTTATACCGTTCTTTTATAGTCCTAAAGAGCATCACCTAGCAGGCCTCTTGACAGACAAGGTAGGGCAATCTCCACAAACCCATCACTCAAGGAAATCTACAGTATATCTTGCCTCTAATGGAGTTTCATCATCCTTGACCAACAAGGGTAACATTATTGACATTGTGTTACACAAGCAATTTTCACAGACAAATTCATGTATGGAGGAGACCACATTGGAGGGAGTTATAGGTCCAGACTTTGAGCAGGGTGTTAGGCAAGCTGGTGGTGTCTCAGTGGTCAGGAGTGGTCATGTAATTTTCAAACTAGAATCTACCTTCACATTCAAAGATCTTGTTGTCAAACACAGACACCATGTTTACCATGGTGAATTGTTCATGCATGACAACACAACCACACACACCATCTGATTTTCAGGAACACTGGATTGAATTCCAGGTACTTCATTGGCTCCAATCCCCATTTGGCATGTATAGGACATGATATAAACACCACTAGATTGACTGCAGTCCCAACAACAAACAACCCCCCCCCTATAGACAGCTCTAAAACATGCCTAGATAGAGCTACCCCGGCAATGAAGAGAGGGAGCAGCCATTATTTAAGGAATGAAGAGCTACACAACTTCTAGTTTACTGTTTCTAATTTTTGGCACTTTATAAAGTGTGTGTATATAAGTCTATAAATTTGCTTGCTATTGAAAGGAAACCTTTGTAAAATAGAAATAAGCATAGTTTTAAAAATGACATTTGTAAACAGCTGATTTCCAACAACTTTGTAAAAGTCAGGGATCGATTTTACAGTGTATCAGTTTTATTAACAGGACCCCCCTCTTCTAAAATGATAATAAAAAACAAACCGGTAAAAATAGACCTTTGTCCCCCACAAAAAACTGGTATTTCAAAAAGGACATCTTTTCCACTGAAACCCATATTATTTTAATTCACTCCCTCAGTAAAGTTTATTTACAAGATTATAAAAAATTATTTACCTTTTATAAAGAAACAAATATGAAAAGACATTTTTATTCAACAATTAATATTTCTTCATCAGTCTGTACTTGGCTGACCACAGATAATCTGTCGACAAATTTTAATTTTAACAATGATTTAAAACCTTTGTCAGAATGGTGTTTTTCAAAGATGGAGGTTAGCCTATAATTGCTGAAGTTTCAGGCCTTGGATTTCAAGATCACGATTGAAAAAAAAAAAAAAATTGGAAAATTAAAAACAAGGAAGTAATCTAAGATAAAAATAATCTGAGAAGAAAATATATTATGTCCAAATTTTTATCTTCAAATTTTGTTTCATAATTCATTGATAGAAATGCATTTTTTTAATATGACGATAACTGTTTATTTAAGGTGTTGAGATGTTCACAGCTTGAATGACAGATCTAAGTTTATCTAATGTATTTGTATAGTGTATATATATATATGTAAAAATAATTGAAGAATATAACATGAGTGCCTTTTTTATTTCATTTTTAAGTATCCAGTACTACTAAAAATTTAAGAAAATATTCTCTCTATAATTTAATATTTTATTGAATTTTAGATACATTGGCTTTAAATTTACTATTGTTATTGCTCTTATTTTCTGGTAATATCGTGTATAGACATCTGTACCTACAAAAATTGACATGTTTATACACATACAAAAAAAAATTCTTTTTAAAGTATTGATGTGTGATGATTTGGACTAAGATTTTACATTTATGATTAGTAAGTATAGTTTTTACTTAATAACAGTATCAACTAATGAGGACAAAGTAAAGGAGAAATTTAAAAGTTTTCAAACTTTATAAATTATTCTAATTAGATTTTTTTTTTACAATTGAAAACAATTCTTGTAAAAATTCATTATTCATTGAAAAAGGTTTTTTTTTTTTAAGACAATAGTGTCCATAATATACCTTATTCAAAAAAGCAATTAAAAAGCTTTTCTAATAATGTCTTAGTTTTATTGCATTTTTATTTTATGATTCAGAGCAGATTTTTGGTAAGTGTTCCTGCTTCACAAGAAAAAAAAGGCCGGAATCTCTGAGATGGCGTATTATGATTATTTGCATTATTTACATTATTCAGACTGTTATCTTCATTGCCATATTCCTCAAAGAGGCATGGCCCAATGGATAAAGACGTTGCTTAGATCCAGTGACTAAGAGTTGTGAGTTCAATACCAAGCCATAGCAGTGGTAAAAAAAAAAAAAAAAAAAAAAAACAAACTTAGAGAGTTGAATTAAAGGGAAATAACTGAGACATCCGAAAGAGTCCTGGCATGTGGAACTAAAACAATCTACCCCAGTGGACAAAATACAGGGTTCGGTTTGAAATTCCAATCACTAGAAGAAGTACTGGAGCATGCAACGACTGAAACATTATGAATATGGCAATAAAGATGCGGATAACAGTTCGAATAATGCAAGTAAAAAAAAAAAAAAGACATCAAAATGGGGTCTTGTTCATTTCAAAATGAAAACAGCAATTCATTGAATGAGAAAATTTTGTTTTATTTAAGAGCTAAAACAAATAATTTTCTCATTCGATGTTCATTTCACAACAACAAAGAAAGTAATTCATATTTCTTTTCAGATAATTTTTTGATAAAACTAACTTTGTTTAAAAACGTTTTCTTTTGAAGAATTTCTTTCTTAATCCAATTTGGATAAAGAATTTTACCTATTTAAAAAAAAATCAGAATTATTGCAACTAGCTACACATTTTGATTTAAACATTAATGCAAATATGAAAAAAGCAAAAGTAACATTAGACCTACTGTAGTACTATTAACAGCAATGACATGATTATTGGATATATTTATATATTATATATGAACCCAGTTATTTGGGCATCTGGCTGAATGGTTAGACTGTTCGCAATCTGACCATGAGACCTGGATTTGAATCTCGCTAGGGTTGATTTGTCAGAAAGGAGACTTCTTGATATTATTGAACTAAAAAGGTCAATCCCAGTGAGCAGCACCTTTGGAAAGTGCCTGAAAACCATACCACAGGTTGACCCAAGCTTTGTGAGTGAAATTAGGTAGATGGCACCCCAGGGCTCCATCAATAGCTGTGCTGGCATGAAGTTACAAGTCATCGTGGCCAAGGGTTTGAGCGTACTGGCCTTGTTAAAGTTGTTGATCATGCTAGATAACATGTTCTTTCCCAGGAACTGTAACTAAGGTCTGCTCAGTATAGTTGCAATATAAACCACAGGTGGACTCTGTGGGTGTTGAACAAACACAAATGTACCTGAGCAAGCGTCTGCAGTAGGGATTGGCTAACCGACTTAGTAGATGGATATCCTCAAATACGAGTGGCCAGCTATACATTGTATATGAACCAAGGTATAGGGCTATGCATAGATTATTAGTGATTGAACCTGAAATTCAATCACAACATTCAGCACTTGTACGGTAAGCATGTAGTGGTTATTTAAGATTATGAATTTATGATACAGTACTAATTAACAGGTATTGATAGTTTGTGAATATATGAATGGATAAGCTTTTTAATTGTGCAAGTTGAGAAAATTGTTGAATGTAGTCTTGTAGACCTATGCATATATCAGGCTAGATCAGTGCCAGACACCCTAGCTATGCCACTGAGTTAAATCTAGATCTTGTCTGACAATTTTGTGAGTCGGAACACAGTAGAGAGTTTTTATTAAGAATAAATACTGTTTGTACAATTAAAAGAAAGGACATGTTTCTTATGAAAGCAGTATATTTAAATATTTACATCTGGTTGCAAGCAACACTTATATAACCCTACATCATGGTGTCATACTAAATATTATAAAAATTTAATTTTTATTAATTAAAAAACTTTATAGTCTAAATGTATTATCATATAAGTTGTTTTTATGAAGGTCAGACAGTTTTTGTAAAAATTGTTGCATTTTTTATGGACTTTTTGGCTCAAGCAGTTAATACTGCCAAAATTATTTGATATGGATTCATTTTTTAAATTTATGGAGTGGGAAGGTTTCTATTTGCTGGCCAATGAGGGATAATCTCTTCAAGCCATTGTGAAAACTTGAATTGAACCATTATGATACTCCTTTGTTAAAAAAAAAAAGACTGCTATTTAGCAGATCAGAACAGAAAGAATGAACCATTGACAAAGAGTAGTCCAGCCAAAGGGGTCATAAACCAACACAGAAAGTGGGAGAAAGAGCCAACAGATTCAAGGCAGATTCTATCCCCAGAACAGAACATTCCTTTCTGTGCTTTCCTGAGAATTTAAACCTAATGAACATTCAAATTAAGTTTCCAACAAATTACTTCCAAAAACCCTCTAGATAACAACAGGTGAAAAGCTGAAACTCCTTCAAGCTGAGATTGTCTCATTTGAGAATTCAGTTAAGAGCTGAGGTTGGTACACTTTGTATTTTCTGCCTTATGCAATTTTTTGTTTTTACACTTTCTCAAAGTTTTCCCTTATTTTCCATTTTTAAGGGGGTGTAATCTCTTTGTCAGAATCCATGCCTTTTTCTAAAAATTGTAACACTTTTTTCCTTATATCTGATGGTAATTCCATTTTTGTAATATCAGAAAATTGTTATCCTGCGTAATAGACACAGAAAAATGAAATTTTTGTACAACTTTGTATTTGTACCACCTTTTTTTTTCTTTCTTCAGATTGTGTAAATAAACATGTTTTTTCTTTTTAGGATTTTACCCAGTGGTTGTCTTATTTTGTAATTTTGTGCCTATTATTGTGACTTGATGTTTCTACTAAGTTTTGTATCTGGCACAAGAACTTAGATTTGGTAGGAAATAAAATTTTTATAACTACTATAGGAAGGATGTTTTATTATTTATTTAAAGTATTATAATTTAAAAAAAAACATATTGCAAATGGTTCCAAATCAGATTCAAATAGTAGGTTTATTTATCAGATCATTTATAAACATATCTCATTTGCAATACAACACACAGCTTACTCAAGATTATCAAGCTCTGTGGGTGGCTGAATTAGAAAAAAAACAAACTCAATGACAATAACAAGCTCTTTTGACATCCTATTATTGAATATTTGGTTAAGAATGGAGGTGGGTACATTTTGTATTTTCTGCCTTGTGCAATTTTTTTGCTTCCTTTAAGTTTTTCCCTTTGTATTTGTACCATTTTTTTTGTAATTGTATAAATAAATATGTTTTTCCTTTTAAGATTTTATACAGTAGTTGTTTTATTTTGTAATTTTGTGCCTATTATTGCGTCATACTATTTCTACTAAGTTTTTTGTGTTTGGCACAAGAACTTAGATTTGGTAAGAATAAAATTTTTATAATACAGGGTGTTTCAAAAAGAATACGCCAAAATCATCACGTGATATGTCAAAAACGGAAAAAATTACAAACCTCTAGCATGAACACATGTGTTATATATACATTCAAGTTTCATTTCATGTTTTATAAGTGCTCAATGTGGCCACCACTGGCAGCGCGGACAACATCCAGCTGATATGAGAATTCCTCCCAAACACGCCTCAGCATGTCACGGTCCACCGTGTTGATTGCAGCTGTTTTTCGATTTTTCAAGTCATCGATACTTGCTGGAAGTGCTGGAACATAAACTTGGTCTTTAACATATCCCCACAAGAAAAAGTCACAGACAGTGAGGTCCAGGGATCTGGCAGGCTAAGCACGGAGAGCAAGGTCTTTAGCAGCTCTCCTCCCAATCCATTGCTGAGGCACGTTTTCATTCAGATAAGCTCTAACCCCGAGATGCCAATGGGGTGATGCTCCATCTTGCTGAAAAATGAAGTCATTCGAATCTGCTTGCAGTAAAGTGAATAGCCATTTTTGGAGCATTTCGAGATAGGTTTGTCCTGTTTGTAGCCGCACCGGAAGTTATACTAACGACAGCGGTGAGACTGACACGCAATCAAACTTTGATAACTACTCTATCAAATAACCACTGATTCAGTCCACTACAATGCTATAGACCTGAAAAAACAGTGTAATGATTTTGGCATATTCTTTTTGAAACACCCTGTATTTAAGATATATATTTCCAGGTGAATAACCCTT
Organism: Acanthosepion pharaonis; assembly: GCA_903632075.3. Taxonomy (NCBI): domain Eukaryota; kingdom Metazoa; phylum Mollusca; class Cephalopoda; order Sepiida; family Sepiidae; genus Acanthosepion; species Acanthosepion pharaonis. The sequence continues at coordinate 558,766 of CAHIKZ030001944.1, forward strand.
ACAGAAGAAATGGAACATAATGTCTTGAGTGGAGCACAAGAAGAAGAAAAGAGCTGCCGTGGGAGAGGAGAAAATAAGAAAACTTCCAAAATTAACATCGTGGCTCAACACAGGTGCAACAACAACCATTCATACCATTCCTTCAGATATGGCATACACATCAGCATCCACTCTTGCTATGTCAGTCACTAGTACTGTTCCTTCAGATATAGTATCCATTCTTGCTACCAATCATCCAGTTTCAGCAGATGTACCATCATTGCTTGTTATTGCTGCTGGTAACATTTTTAGAAAAGGAAATACCCAAATCTTAACAGTAAAGGAGTTTGCAATCCAAGAGACAGATCTGGGGCTATGGAACATTAATGATACTAACACAATAGATTACTGGATTTATAGTGGGGCCTCATAATGTTAGAATCAAGAACCTTTCAAACTCATGAAGAGTGTATAAAACAGCTGGAGTAGATAATATGAAGATTTAGATATTTATCAAATATCTGTCTATATTTCTGAGATGAGGTATTATGTACATTATTTATATTATTCGAACTATTGTCCTCATCTTTGTTGCCATATTTATTACAACATGACACAGTGGATAAAGGCGTTGGTTAGATCCAGTGACAGGAACCAAAGAGTGTCAGTTCAATACCCAGTTAAGGCAGTAAAGAACTTGCAGAGGGAAATTAACAGGAGATAATTGATAACTGACATCCATTAAACATGGCACGTGGAACTAGAACAGTCTACCCCAATGAGCAAAATAAAGGGTTCAGTTCAACATTCCAACCACCTGAAGAAGGCCGGAGCATACAACAGCCAAAATGTTGTAATAAATATGGTGACAAAGATAAGGACAATAGTCCGAATAATGTAAATTAACAAACAATCTGTTCAAACGTGAACTGCAAAATGGCGAGTGTGTAAAACATGAATGTCTACTTTATTCACCATCCCAAGGTCATTTGTACTAGTTTGTATGTTACCTATTTTCCAAGAAAAAAATCTCCCTTTACTAAATCGGGGTTCAATGACTGGAAGAACAGCAACATTATTGTAGAACATGAAAGTGGAGAAGAACATTGAAATTGCATGACAGTATATTAGATAAGGCATAAAGAAACTGGAAGCAAAACTGTTCAGAGCAGGAATCTTGGCATAAAGTGTTGACATGTGTGGTTTCTGTAATTCGCTTCTTTGCCTCCAGAGATTTGCCATTTTGTGGAGAAAATCAGATTATTGGGTCAGCAAAAAATGGCAACTATTTAGGTATACTAGAGCTGCTGAGTGAATTTGATTGGCACTTTCTTGGAAGAACATCTTAAAATGTATGTAAATCCTGGAAAAGGGAATGTGTCATATTTTTCTGCAAATATTTGCAAGGAATTTATTGAATTAATGGGACAACAGGTTTTTTGTACTATTCTTGAAGAAGTAAAAAGAGTCAAAAAATTATTCAATAAGTTTAGATTCCACTCCCGACATCTCATACACGGATCAATTGACATTTACTACCCAATACATTAAAAGCTGTGAGCCTGTGGAATGTTTCTTGATGTTCATCCCCATCTTTTCTCATGAAACAAAGGATCTAACAGACACTGTTGTGGATTTTCTCAATGAGAAAAAAATTTCACTATCAAACTGCCGTGGTCAGTCATCTGATAATGCCTCAAATATGTCTGGACAATATACTGTATTGCATGCACAGATTCATCAATTCAATGAGTTTGTCATCTCTGTCTTCTGTGCTGGACACAGCCTGAACTTGATGGGAGTAAAAGCAGCAGAGTGTTGTCTATAGACTATAAAATTCTTTGACTTTGTTCAGCATCTGTATTCATTTTTTTCTGGTTCTACTCATCACTGGTATGTATTGATATCATCTCTAGGAAAAGATTCTGTGGTCAAGCATCTGTCTGACACATGATGTTCATACTCTGTATGGGAGTTTTGAGAAAATAAAGCATGCACTGGATTCTCTCTCAGCTGACAATGAACAGCAAGTGAATGCAAGGTGAGAGGCAGAAGGATTGAACAAAAAAATAGAAAAACCTGGAAACAAACTTTCTCACAATTCTTTTTGAATGGCATGCTAGAAAGAACGGACAAAACAAGCAAAAGCCTGCAATCAAAGAATGTAAACATTCTTGTTCCCATGAATCTTCTTAAATTTATGAAAACCTATCTTCGGGAAAGTAGAGACAAAATGAGTGAATATGAATTCAAATCCAGGATTGTCCAAATACAGATTACAGTGATGGAAAAAAAACATGAATAAAAACGAAGTGTGTGTCTTAATAGATATGATGGATCAGCAGAAAAGGTACTTCTCAGTAAAACTGAAAAGTGCAAGGTATAAACTTTCCTCCCTATTCTGGACACTAATCTTTGAATTGATAAAATGCGCAGAGGCTTATTCACAGATTGGAAATCCGTTTTCTTTCTTCAGTGAATTGAAAACCAGTGCTTCTGATGCACTAAAGAAAACGTGTGAACAACTGGGTTAATATTTATCACAAAGACCTGAATTATGATGACCTTTTAAATGAATGCGAGCATCTCAAGCACTACATGGCTCTCGGTGAAAATTGTGAGACACTCCCTGAACTCTACAGAAAAGTAATTTCAAACAATTTGAAATCTGTATTTCCAAATTTTCAAATTGCACTCAAAGTGTTCATGTGCATGGTGACCAAATGTACAGGAGAATGATCTTTTTCAAAATCTGCTTCATAACACAAAGGGGCAGCATCATTTGAACTGGCTTTCACTCATGTGCATAGTAAATGATATCTTCTTATTGAAGACCATTGACTTCAAGCCAATAATAAAGCAATTCTCTGCAAAGAAATGCCACAAATGCTTGGTATAAGTTCGTAGTAATTTCATACTGTACCATCTGTGTGGCTTACTAAGTATTATTGTGTTTTTCAAGCCTTCCATATCATTCAAATGATTATCATGTTGATTATTTGCTTCTGTACAGCATGTTTTTAATGTTTTAACACCAGTTTTATTGCAGTGCCAATAAAATAAATATATATTTAATATTATTGACCATTTTAGTGGCTGTCATAGGGGCTTCCTGCACAGAATTGATTTTCTTGATATATGTAAGTACACCATAAAAAACAAACTATATTGTTGACAATGCTTGCTTTTTCATCCCAAATCAAGTCGATTTTGAACTGTTGGCAGTTATACTATTCTCTTTGTATCTGGTTGCAATGCTTCACAAACTCCTTTTAGACAATCCCGGAAGTGACATTTATTATCGAATATGATGGAGGACTTTTCAACCTTACTAGACTTTGATCTTAATGTCGAACACACACGCAATATATCTCAGAACTTCAATATGCTTATGACAACGCCGCTTTCTGTCATTGAAAAGAAGAAATCGAACAGTCTGTGAACAACTTTGCCGTTTGTTTACCATCACTTTGGGCTTACAGTAAACATCAAGAAAATCAAGCTCCTTGCACAGCCGGGCCCAAAATACCAACTTAACGGATCTTGATATTAACATCAAGAGGTGATACACCTCTTGAACAAGTAGAGTATTTTCCATATCTATGCAGCCTTTTATTAAACAAGTGCATCTCAGAAAAGGATGTGGAACACAGAATTGGAACTGCATGCAGGGCATTTGGAAAGCTGATTAAACAAAAATCCGAACTTAGCAACAAAAATTATGGCCTATAATGCTGTTGTCATCTCAACTTCGCTATATAGCTATGAATTAGAATTACTATGTGACGAACAAAGAGACAACAGTCAAAGCATCAAATTGCTGATCATTAAACACAGTCTTTGATGGTCAAAACATGTAGCAAGAATGATAAAGTCAAGGTCTCCATGTCAAGACTTATTCATGGAACTTTCTTCTGGGAAAAGACCATGGGGTTACCCTCTTTGAAGATACAAGAACTAACTCAAAACAACACTGAAAGCCACTGGATTTGAGCCTGAATTTTTTTGGAACCCTAGCACAAGACTGTACCAATTAAAAAAAACCCGGATATAAGAGAAACCCGGATATAAGAGACTTCTTCTCCGGTCCCGACAACTCTCTTACATCCGGGTTACACTGTATTTAATTTTCTTTTATTCTTTATCGTTTTGGTCCTAGTTAAACAATTTTATTTTAACAATAATTATTTTAATTTTTAAGTAAACCAAAATCATTTGTTCTCAGAAGAAGAAGCAATTATAATTGACAATTAGATATATACAAAAATTTGGAATAATAAATAAAAATAAGCAATTACGTTTATTTTTAATTCTTTGCCAAATTTAAGGCAAAGAAATATAAGGAATAATTTGTAGACATCCTTCAAGTTTTTCTTTTATTCATGGAGACGGGGAAAGTAAACTACAGTGTAACCCGGATATAAGAGAGATTTTCTCTGGTCCCAAATTGTTCCCATACTTACCTAAACAAAATAGACCAAACCCGGGTATAACAGAAACCCCGGATATAAGAGACTTCTTCTGCGGTCCCGACAACTTTCTTATATCCGGGTTACGCTGTATTACCTTTTAAAACAAAACCAATAAACTGTTTTCAGGAGATGAAAATCTTTGTACAGTGTAAACCGGATATAAGAGATTTTCTCTGGTCCCAAATTAGAGCCTGTGTTAATGTATATAAAATAGACCAAACCCGGATATAAGATACTTCTTCTCCGGTCCCGACAAGTCTCTTATATCCGGGTTACACTATAAGCACCAAAAACCCACTGTAATGAGAATGTACCATTCTTGTGTAAAATTGCCTGATCATTTCGAAAATAACATTAAAACATTGCGCTCGATTACCGTTTTAGAAGTTATGGACAATGTAAGTTCGACTTCTTTCTCGTGGGGTCGTAGACAGAACGACCGCCATTTACTGACTTTGTTTACATACGTTTGCCTCGAGGAAGCTTCACTTGTGCTAAATTACTGCACAATGCGCGAAGTTTAAAAGATTTAAATTGCGCACATTCATTTTAAATTAAAAATAAAATGAATGCGCGAAATTTTAAAAGTTATCAAACAGAAAAACAACGTCACAATTCCAAATAAAAACGAAAAAAAATAAAATCAAAATTACGTGCCTAAAAACTAAACAACAACAAAAAAAAAAGAAATGATTTATTTTATTTTTTTTTTCAACTATGTTTTTTTGGGGTTTAATTTGCTTTTTAAGCCCCGCGCTAAATATGTAATAAAAATTTGCCAAATGTGCTTAATTCGAAAATAACAAAGAAATTTATTTTGACAAAATCGTTTTTTTGGAGTTACCGACAATATTCCGAACTTTTTAGGTAGATCTTATCAAAATTTCTTTGTTATTTTCAAATTAAGCATAACTATTCGGCAAATTTTTATTACATATTTAACACGGGGCTTAAAAAGCAAATTACCTTTTATATTTTTTTTAATATTTTTTGTCGTGAAAGTTTCCTTAAAATCCGAAAAAAAAAAATAAAAAAATAAAAATACTATTCACTTCAAGCTTCATAAATTACATTTAGGGTGAGATTCTGTTTCATTAGCTATAAGCAGATTTATTAAGGACCATATTTAGGGTAATTTACAGTGTAAGCATCGCGCTCAAATTCTAAATGAAAATCTCCTGAAAAGTTCCATAGGAGGTGTAAATTTACCATACATGCTAATTTGGAAAATAACAGTAAAACTTTTACTCAACTGTAAAAGTTTACGAAAATCTATCGTTTTGCAATTTCTTGTTTTGTCTAGTTTTTTTTTGTTGTTGTTTTTTTTGTCTTATCTTGAAAAAGAAAATTTTCAATCATCCTATGTGATAAGTTCTCCCTTTGAATTTGAATTAAATAAAAATATTTCTTAAAGTTCATAATAATCAAAAATTTACAAAAGGAATAAACGTTTTTCTTGTTGAACCAAAATAAAGATTAAAATGTACTGTAAAAAATAATTTGCTGCTAGTAAAATTCAAACCTGCAATTTCCAACACCTCAAAAAAAAAAAAAAAAAAATGAAGATTATTTTTATTTCTTTTAGAGTTAAAAGTTAAAACTAACTGGAGTGATGTTGTTTTTTTTTTTAAACTGAAATCACAAAGACGGTTGGGTTTTCATTTCAGTTTTCACTGTTTTCTAATTTCCTCGTCTTTCCAGCGAATAGAACACACACAATGTTATAGAAAGTTTTTGAGTTTTTTTGGTTATTTTTTACTATTTTCAAAAAGTATTAATTATGACAAAAATTACGTGAAACAAAGATAGAATTTTAAAACTCAAATTAGGTAACAGAGTGTTTTTTAAAAAGTGTATAATTGCTTCCAAGCATTAAAAAGAAAAAAGATTAAATTTCAGCTGAATGCAACAATTGAAAAATAAAGTCTCTCACCTCATAAAAAAAACGAAGTCGATATGAGAAGTGTTGAAAATAAAAACAATTCAAAACACCTGAAGACACGAATCTGAGTTGCATTGGAAAGAAAAAAAAAATGAAAATTCTTGATTCAAGGGAAATAACAAACGCGGAACTGTTAAGATTTGTCTCCCGTAGAAAGGTTTGCGCACGTTACCTTGAAGAATCATCTCGGTTCATCGGCCAAGTTAAGAAGAATGTCTACTTCACGTAGTCTTTAGTGAGCTACTAATCTTACAAGTTCCTCACTGAGCTTCCCCACAAATGTGACCTTGTGCCAAACGATGTCACACTTAGTAAATATTTGGGCATCTTGCGATAAACTAGCGAAAAGCCAATTAGGTATATAGACCATTATTAAAAGTGTAAAAAAGTATAGGGGACAGTCATATGTGAGAAAGAGAGAGGGCACTGAAAGATTTTCGGCACGGCCAAGAAGCCTAAAAATAGTAATAATCAGTAGATGAACTGGGGTGCACTTTATGGCTTATTATTCTATTTGTAAGATTCATTTTGATTTAATATAGCAGATAGCTCTATTGATGTTTAACATCTTATGGATGTACAAGTGTTTTTAGTTGGTTTAACATCTCATATGGATTTTCTTTTTAATGATTGCATATTAATTTGCCAAAGTAATTCTGTATTTTTGATTTGTTTTTTTTCTTTCAAACGGTTAAGTTATTTAAAGAGGCCTTTTATTTATCAACTACAAAAAATTATGTAAGACGCTGAACGAGCATAATTGGTTAGCATTAAATTAAATTACTTCCCTTTGTTTTTTTACTTCTTAGGAAAGTTGAACGCCAGACTTATGTACATCTTTTACGTAATAATGTAAGCACTTGTATTTGTCCATAAGGAAATTGTCTAGGATTTATATGCAGACAACTTCGTGTCATAACCTATAATGATTTTTTTTTTAGGTGAATTTGAATTTAGCGCAGTTCACATCCGATTCGTTAATCACGGCAATGCTCACAAACCTATTTTTATTGTTTCTTTCCCTTGAAAAAAGAGGAAGTATTCTGCTTTTGAAATTAAATTAATCGTTCACTCGCCAGTAGTCTAACATTGCCTAAGGAGACACATTTGTAGTGTTGGAATATGATTGTAATTGTGTAGCAATTTTTAACATGTTTTTGCTTTAATATCATATATATATATATATATATATATATATATATATATATATATGTATGCAGGGAGTTCCATCTCCGAGTAGGATCGCCAATAGCAGTAAGGGTTTAGGGAAGGGACCAGACTAAGCACGATCTGATGCTAAGCTGGTAGACGATCAAGACGACATGAGAACAAGTCGACAGCCCAATGCAAGCTGCCGGTCAAGTCCTAGTTTGGCGCAGCGGATGGTGTCAGCTGAAGTCTGTGGGCAATGGAGTGGCGACCCAAGGACCACCTCAAACAGTTCGAAGCTCAAAGACTTTTCTTCTCACGTCTAAAGAACCAATTGGAGAAGAGCAGTCCACGAAAAGACAGCATCCTTCGAAAACACCAGTAGACAAATAGTAGAGACGAAGAGAGTCCAAAGAAAAGCTAGAGCTCTCCAACCCCTGAAGCATCTTATTCTACCATATATCCTCTTCTCAGAGCTCACATCTGGCAAATGACCACGTGAAACCAAATGTTGTCGATTCAATGATCAGCTCAAAAACACCTTGCTGAGGACAGAAATCGATCCAGTCATTTGCGATACGGAAGCTACAGAAAGAACCAATTAAAACAAGATTCTTTAAAAACACCAGAAGACAAATAGAAGAGACGAATAGAGTCCAAAGAAAGGCAAGAACTCTCCATCCCCTGAACCCTGCTAACCTACCATGCGTTGGCTGCGGACGTCTCTTCATTTCCAACTTATTTCACACGGAAGGAAATTTCGATGAGTACCCTATACTTAGCAACTATTTCTCCCAACGACGATAGATACAAAACCTGATTAAGAGGCCCCTGGGCTAATAGATTTTGGAGGTCATTCATAATGCATATTTGAACCCCCATGTTTATAAAAAGTTATATTTTTAAATGATGCTTTTTGGTGTACAATATTGAACATGCCCATATTAACCGACATGTAAATCCAGCACTGTGAACACACACACACACACACACACACACACATATACATACAGTGTAACCCGGATATAAGAGAGTTGTCGGGACCGGAGAAGAAGTCTCTTATATCCGGGTTTCTCTTATATCCGGGTTTGGTCTATTTTGTTTAGGTAAGTATGGGAACAATTTGGGACCAGAGAAAATCTATCTTATATCCGGGTTACACTGTATAGTAAAGGTAATAAATCCGTTGGCATATAATCCAAATGGATCCTAATAATATAAAATATTAAAACTGATCCACAAAAAGAGGTCAATGTATTTATTATACAGAGCAAATAATTACTACACAATAAAATCCAAACTTAGCCTCTATGGGGAATAGACGTATGTCAACTGACGAAAACTTCGTTGAATAAGACTGATGAAGTTTTCATCGGTTGAAATAGGTCTATTCCCCATATGAGGTAATTTGGGATTTAGTGTATACTACTAATACTCTGTCTTTCTCTCTCTCTCTCTCTATATATATATATATATATATATTGTTAATATAACAGACAACGACTGTCTATTATGTTTGATCATGAGCCGTTCTAAACTTCGTATAGTGGCTTTAGTTTAGTTTTGGAAGAAAATAAAGACAAAAACTGTCCAAAAATTCTCCTAATAATTCGTTGTCTGTTATATTTAACAATATATGTTTGAATAATGATTTGCTGCTCCAATTCACTGAATATATATATATATATGTGTGTGTGTGTGTGTGTGAAAAGTGTATATAAATATAAATAAATATATATATGTATAATTATTTATATATTATATGCGCGGTACTTATTAGAAAGCGCTCAATATCAGAGATAGAGCTAACATGTATGGTTGGATAGATGTGAGTTTTTGTGACCCCAGGTTTCACGCTGACGATCGCTAAAGCGTGAAACCCAGGGTCACAAACTCACATCTATCCAACCATATATATATATATATATATATATATATATATATATATATATTATTGTTTCTCAATTATTGGTATAACTTTGAGTTTCATGCTTGTGGCAATCATCAAGCACAGATTGAAAACTGATCGTTGTAAAATTTAAATATTAATATTTATAACATACTAGCAGTAGAGCCCGGCATTGCCCGGGGATGTAACAGTAAGAGATAGATCAAGTATCGACCATCATAAAGGTTGAAAAATAAAATTGACAAAGATTATTGTTTAAGGTTGACGGACACGCATGTCTTAATTAGTTTTTTTTGTTTCGTTTTTTTTTTTTTAAGAATTGGTCAAACCCAAACTGAAACAAAAACATTGTTTTCAATCGTTATGAGTCTACCAATTGAATAGAATTTTATTATAAAAAATTGTATTGTAAATTGAATTTTAAAAGTATTCTGAATGTAAAAATAAAGAAAAAAGTGTGCAAGACAATAAAAAAACACTACCTGCCAAAAAAAAGTGAAGTTTTGTTGAAATTGGTTGAAAAATGTAGGAAATCCGATCCCATATATAAACACAAACACACACACACACACACACACACAAACAACCTGGGTTTTATAAGTATAACTCGATATGGGTTGTCTCCCTTTCATTCTCGTGATGCCTCTTAATCGTGTTTTCAAATTGATTTCGTGCAAAAACAATTGTGTTTTTCCAATTTTTGGCGTTGTCAGAACCACCGCAAGGTAATTTTACGTAGTCCTGTGAAGTTTTGTTGAAATCGGTTGAAAAATGTAGGAAATCCGATCCAATATATAAACGCACACACACACACAATCTGCGTTTTATAATAAGTAAGATGTCGTGTTACCTTCTCCTAATTTTCGAAACTGCTTCTAGGAGACGCTCTCAGGGCTATAAATACACTGCAATAATTTTTTTATTACTCTCTTCTCACCTTATCTGTTTATTCGTCAACATGTAAACCTTTCATGGAGAACGCGTTCACTTTTTGGGAAACACATGAACAATACACACACACACATTTACTCGCTACACATATTTTGGACCAAAACGGTTTACTTTACACAATCATTTGCTACACACATTATCGTCTTTGTTACTTGTAACCCTTTGTTGTTAATATACTATCATTGGTTTGTACATGTACATAGGTTGTTATCGTTTCTTTTCATTTATTTACATGGACTCACATCCCGAGTCTGCCATGTTTGTTTTAGTCGTTTCAGGAGACACGTGTTTATCTCACAATGCATACAGCGGTCTGCAATACCTACTATTAAGATAGTGGAGTATAGCGTAAAGACATGCATATATATGTATGCATTTTTTTTAAATATTAAAAAAAGGATATATATATATATATGGGTTTGTAAATTTGCCTACATTTGTCGTGCAGCAATATATGCATATATTTATAATTGGGTATATGCAAGTATTTTTTTTTATATATGTAATCCACTTTTTACAAATACACTCCCTTTTTACAAATACGTACTTTGAAAGAAAGAGAATTTGTCGGCTGCTGCTAATTAATGCTAAAAGCTCTATTAAAACCTATTTTTACATTTTCATAGTGTTTTGACCCCAATTTGGGGGTTAACTATTTACCCATAGCTTGGACCCTAACAGGTGCTACCACCCCAGGTCAGGCTGGACCTGGGAACATCAGCAATTAAGAGGTGGTTCCATGCTCCTCAAAACCTCCTGATCAGAGGCCTTTCTGTTGGATGTAGCTTATCATCTTACCTGCGACGTGGTTGTACTTTATAGTCATACCCAGGACAGAATTTTGGAGCTGCACACATATATCGTATTATTCACAAATAATTGAAGTATATTCTTAGGCAGATCATTTATGTAGAGTATGAGGTGTGGACCGAGTACAACTTAGTCTTCTCTGTCAATAGGATGGACATTCAGCTAATTTAATCAATTTCATGTAACCTGACCAGCATAAACAACACTGACCATCATTAGTTCAAGTGAATCATTTTACTGTCAATGTAAAAAGCTGAAATCCAAGTCTTGATTTCTTAACTGAGATGATTACTTCAGCTAGTATTTTTTTCTTTTTTTTAATCATTTTACCCCAAGCAAGGTAATAATGCCATTAAGACGCCAAGAGATTTTGAGAGCGAAAGAGAATGAGAAAATTTTAATGTGTAGAAAGGACAATGAAAGCACAGGTGTCAGGAAGGATGCAGACGCCCGCCTCCTTCAATAATTTCTGCAGGAAAGGCCCTCTCCAAAAATTAATCATTTAATTTTTTTTTTATATTACTATAGATTAAGCTCTTTAGATCAGTAATATTTAAAAAAGTATATTCTAAAAATTTTTTTAAAGGTAAATTCATTGTAACTTGATCTTTGTATACAAATAAAAAAACAACTATAAATAAGGGAACTAAATAAACATCAAACCATATAATAATTATCAATGTGCATTTATTTATATATCTTCTGTCTCATCTGTAGTGTGAAGGGAGGTAAATCAACTTTAGTAAATTTATGAGTGATTACTTCCTTTAGTCATTTTAATAGTGTATACAAATAAAATATTTATCTGCATTTAGACAAAATTAGCTCCCAAGAAAAATGAAGTAGTTAATCAGTTCCTTTATGTCTACATTTTTTAGATTGCAGTCTTATTTGTTCAAGCCTTTCATGTGAGGTACTCAGATAACTTTGTCTACTAAGTATTTGTCTTGCTTCAACTTAGGCTGTGTCGTTGCCGCCTTTGTCATTCTATTGTTAATCTTTTTCTTCCAAGAGAAATTTCCATTTCACTGTTATATTAAACACATGAAATTTTTAACATAAAAAGATAGAGCGAGAAGCGATTTATATAATACCAGAGGTAATCAATGAATTGTAGATACCATTGAACATCTAAAAAATATAAAGGGAACGGATTAATTTAACAGTTCACTGGCATCTATTTTAGTTGAGAATTCTTTATTTCCGCTTTATTGAATCTCAATACATTGTTTCAAGACTTTTGTTTCATTGCATCTCATGATTAAAACTTTCTAATTGCCGTAATTTTTGACAACTCAGATACACTAGTAAGAATTATAAATGGTAAGTAAGAATCTGCTTTAAATTCATATTTCACAAATTTTTTGAAATTATCTAAATTTTTTTTAACACAAGAAAAAGGTAGATTACACTTTAAATAATATAAACTTTTATTTTAAAATGAAATTATTTGAAATCTTTTGAACTAAATAAGAACGTGCTTTATCAAGAGGTATGAGCATAATTTTCTTTTTTGATTTACATAGGGTGATCAATTTAGAAAGAATTTATATAGTGAACTGAAACCCCTAAAATTACATTTTTTTTATATTCGATATTTGTGCAAAAAAAAAAAAAAAAAAAAAAATTAAAAAATGATTATTTTTTGAAGTTGTGTGTTTCTCTTAAAAATACATTTTCTCTGAAGATCCTGTTACTGGATCTAACTAATGCCTTTATCCACTGTGCCAGTGACAGGACCCAAACAGTGTGAGTTCAATACTTGGTTAAGGCAGTTGGAGAACTTGGAGAGTGGAATTAACAGGAGATAACTGATAACTGACATCCATTAAACACGGCATGTGGAACTAGAACAGTCTAACCCAGTGAGTGAAATAAAGGGTTCAGTTTGACATTTCAACCACCTGAAGAAGGCCGGAGCGTACAACAGCTGAAACATTGTAATAAATATGGCGACAAAGATGAGGACAATAGTCCGAATAATGTAAATAGTGTACATACTACCTCATTTCAAAAATATAGACAATTATTATTTATTTTTACATTAACCCTAAAAATTATCTTTACAAGAGCCAAATCAGACCAAAAATGGAATATTACTGACATACATGGGCTGGATTCCTCCCCTTTCTAGATATCAAAAGCATTTACATGGCTTTGTGGGTGTTGATTTATTTTCCACCCTACAATGCCCTTCCTGCAGACAAAACATTGCTAACCTTTCGTTATTTTCACAGATGTTCAGATGAGGTATTTTCCTTAGTTCCACCAATTGCATCCTCATTTCCTTCATATTCCATTGGTGAGGAAGAAGTTCCACTCAGACAGCTTCTTCCCAAGAACTGCTACTTTCTGAAACAGACTCTCAAGAGGATGCGTCATTGATCACTAAAATCATAGCCCCTTCAAAGTTGAAGGTCAACCATTATCTATCCTGCATATCCTCTATATATTCACTTCTTACTCCTCCCTCCTTTTATGCCCTTAAAACCTCACTCAGTAACCTTCTACTTTGAGTGGCTCCTGAGCCTTGTATTGGGTGTTGATCAATAGCATAAAAAAAAAAGCTTGAACAAAAAAACTGATTTACCAGAAGTTGATCCTTATCTAGGTATGTACACAGACTTGTGATAACTTAGGCTTAAAATAAAATTTTTAAAATGAAAAATCTTTAAAGCTTTTATTTTAGTTTTAATTTCAAGCTAATAGATTAAATTTTATGTTTCCAATAAGTAAAATACTTTGCTGTATTTCAAAACTAATTTAAATACACTGGAAGGAGTTTCTTTTTTTTTTGTTTTTGCTAAGAAATTTGATTTCAGTGCCATTTTCTAGCCTGAATTTATTGCAATTAATTAAAAAAAATCTTCCCAAAAATATTTTTCTGATGAGGAATATTAGCTGATTTAAATCATAATTAATCAGATTTGGAACAAATATCATTTACTTTAAGTATAAAATATCACAGAAAAGCATTTTTTGTAAGCCATCAGTAGTTGTTTATTTAATCTGTTCATGTGTTAATAGCTTAATGACAGATTGATGTTTATCTAATGTTTTTCTACAGTGGCCATATCTGTAAAAACTAATTGAAGAATATAACATGAGTAAATATGTTTTTATATATAATTTTCAAGTACTCAGTAATCTTTAAAATTTAGGAAAATATTCTCTGTAATTTAATGCTTTATTGAATTTTAGATATTGCTATAAAAAATTTTAAATTTACTATATTTCTTAATAATCTATGCATTTTTATACGTTTATAAAAAAAAAAATTCAAAATTCTTTTAAAAATATTAGGTGTTTAATGATTTGTACTAAGCTTTTGCATTAATGATTAGTAACTATAGTCTTTACTTAATAATATAATTTAAAAGGGTGAAATTAATAGAGAATTTTAAGATTTAAAACTTAGATTATTAACTTAAATTATTCTAATTAAAATTAAAAAAAAATGAAAACAATTCTTATTCATTGAAAAAATTTTCTGAAGACAATATCCTTAATATATCTTATTTATAAAAGTAATTAAAAGCTTTTGTAATTAAAAAAAATGTCTTAGTTTTATTGGATTTTTTCATTTTACGATTGAGAGTAGATTTTCGGTAAATGAGGTTTCAGATTTCACAAAAAAATTTATGATTTAAATTCTGCTTTTAACTAATATAAATATGAAAGGGATGAAATTTAATAAAATGAATTTGTGGTGGTGGTGGTGGTGGGGGTAACAGATGTAAAAAAAAAAAAATAAAAAATTTTTACCATGATTTTTTAGAAAAAAAAATTCATTTGTGTATAAGTCCTGAAAATGACTTTAAAATCTGACAATTTTGCAAGAAAATCCAAATCAAATGTTTTTTTAGCACAAAAAGATGTTAAAATTTACTAATCTTTAATCATGATTACTGTCACTAAATTCATGAACCAAAAGTTTAATCTACTATTGTCCTGTGGTGTGGTCTGATGAGTCACATTCCAGTTGTTTTAAACTGATGGCAGAATTTGAGTTTGGTACAGGCCCCAGTTGTCAACACAAAACCAATGCGAGGCTATTGTCCCATTGGACAATCTGAACTAGACAAGATATCACTAAACACAGAAAGCAGAATAAAAATGAACTACCCACTTAGATTAAATAAAAGGTTCAGTTCAAAATTTCCTGAAGGTTACCTGAACAGACATCTGACGAAGGTTGGAGACTACAATGGTCAAAACGTTGGGATAATAACAAAGATGAGGATAATGGTCTGCATGTAAATAATAACACCTCATCCCAGAGATTAAGATGAAAATATATATAAGACTATGATGGCTGCTGCTAAATCTCATACTATGAAGGTGTTGAACCTGTAGGAACCACCTTGCCCCTCCAGCTCTCATGGTTTTGGTAGATTGTCAGAACATTCTCCATTGTCTACTTAATCTAATGGTGATCCCTTCCAGTGGCTGTGTGGTGTGCCACAAGACCACTGCCAGTTTGCAGATGGCAGGTTAAACTGGTACATGACTCTGGTAGAGGTGGTCATCAGCACTAAGATTGAATTGAAATTAATAAATACAGCAGCTCATTAGCAAGTTGAGTTTCACCTTTTGTTCCAGGATGAATAAGGCAGCATATTGGGGCAGGCTTCAAAGAAACCTACACCAAGCCTAGGTTGTAAATATTACTGGTGCCAATTGGGAAAGGACAAAATCTACAAATACAATGACTAGAAAAGGATGTTGGGGGGTCCATTAAAAATACCTCACAATCTCGCACCACATGCTTCCTTGAATGTCAGCACATTCATATTGTGTTTGACTTGACATTTAACAATTTATTCAGCTCTGGACATGTCACAATTAAAATTTTTACTTACAGGCATTTCATTTATTTTCTTGTTAACCTTCTCCTAGATAAATTTGTCACTGTTTAAATATAAAATCCAGTCTATCCTACTATTTACCCATAGCTGGGGGAGAAGAGAAAGATTCATACCTTTCTCAAGGGTATTTGTGTGTAATTAAATGTAATGAACTTGACTGGAATTCCAACTATATTAAAAAAAAAAAAAAAAAAAAAAATGAAACAGTTCAAATTCCAGTTACGTGCTAATAACCTTGGGAATGGTATGAATCTTTCTCTTCTCCCTCTATCTATGGGCAAATAGCAGGATAAACTGGGTGGTAACGAGTCTAGGAGAAAGACAAAACTTGAGGAGAGTCGTTTGGGGACCTTGTGGCATACTGTGCACCAGTTCTGTTTTTGGCTCTGCCAAAAAGTGTGGCTGGTTCTGCACAATCCTCCACCACTATAATCAATTCATATATGTGGGTAGTTTAATTGTTCAGTTATAAGAGCTTAACTGCTGGACCCTCATCAAAAATGACAGGAGAGTCTGCCATACTTTTTTTTTTTTACATATTACTATTGTTGTTCATCAGCAGGGAGGTGTGTCTATAAAATGAGAAAATGTTTATTTAGGTTACAGCTTCTTTTATTTGATGGCTTATTAACCTTTATCACTCTGTATGTGAGTTCATTTGCTATACAAAATGTTTATCCTGTCACTGAAGGTAATTCTGATCCCTGAAGGATAGTGTATTTGAATTTCATAGTGTGTTGTCATATCCTGCTATGGCAACAGAAAACAACTTTGAGTTATATTAACAGTGAGGAGACTGCAATTGAGAGCCTTTTGAAAAAGAATGCAGTAGGAAGGTAAATAATATTAATAATGCAGAGGGCTCAAAGAATTTCAGACTAATGACAAAATCTATAGAAAATGTTCAGACATGGCTAAAGACCTGCCAAGCCATAAACATTGGAGTGAACCACCCTCATTCCCTTTGTGTTCCATTGGTGAGATGTAAGTTCCACTTGAGCAGCTGCTTTGTGGAACCGACACCCAAGTTGATGCTTCTATGATCAGTATAATCTCAATCTGTTCTAGTCTAAGGTTAACTGTTATCTACCTAATGTCTCTCTGTATGTGACTTCATTTGCTGTACTAAAGATTTACCCTGCCACTGAAGGTGACTCTGATCCCTGAACAATAGTGTATTTGAATTTCATAGTTGTGTTGTCATATCCTGCTATGGCAACAGAAAACAACTTTGAGTTAGATTAACAGTAAAGTTACTGTAATTGAGATGCCTTGAAAAAGAATGCAGTGGGGAAAAGAAGTAATATTAATAATGCAGAGCGCTCAAGGTTAAGAGTTTATGACTTCTGTCAATAACTCCTTAAGTATTCTGGCATTTGGGAATATTTCAAGAGGATCAACATACTCTAACAGCTTGCTCATTTTTGCCAGTGTCTTGTAGCATGTGGACAAAAATCTATCACACTCACACGCACCTCCCTTTCAAATAGACAAGTGTTCATTGATACATTCTGACAAATATAAATAACAACAAGTCATTTTAGGAATGGTTTTCATCACATTCATCCTGCTATCTTCAGCAAGTTTTAATTACATCACAAAAATCTGTTCACAACAGTTCAAGGTTTGTTGCCAAACCCATGTTTTGAATGTCTCCATCTTTTTTTTTTTTTTGTGCTTATTCTACAAAGGGAGTACATCACCCCCACTCCCACAAAAATGATTTCCAGCAACTGATGGTCCACAAGACAAAATTAACAGATGACCCTTGTCCCAAGTGTGTATAACCTTCCTTTTAAGGCAAAAGTCTTTTTTTTTTTTTTTTTTTAAACTTATTTTGTTCATATTTAATATTTTTGCTGGCTTTTGGGAGTGAGGAGAGGGAAGGTTCAAGTGCCAGTGAACACCAGTTCAGAATTAACCCTCTTGCATAAATGTAAATTGTGTGTCACATACAACATTGTTGTTAAAATGTAACAAAACACTGAATTTTCATGGAGACACCAATTCCAACAAATGAACATTTACAAAAAAATATACATAATATATATAATTAAGTGATAATGAAATGGTAGAACTAATCTCCCAAGTAGTGGTGGGGAGGGGACAGCCTGCCAGCCTTGAAAATCAGCATTTGAAATATTAACTTTTGTCTGAGCTATAACATCAATCTCTGGTGCCAGTAGGAAATAACACAACCACTTCAGGCATGAGACTGTCCCATTTAATATAGATATTTATTATGTATGGCTAAGACTGGCACAAGGTCATAATAGTGGAGCTCTTAGTCAGGACTGAATGTATTAGCATGAGTGTGCATGCTTTATTTGCTAACCATTAACTTAAAAGATCTAAAATCCTTGGTGATGTTCAGCACATGGGTGTTTATTACGTTTGGCTTAGACTGGCACAAGGCCACGGTAGTAGGAGCATAAAAAAGATTCTGTTGCACCAATCTTCCAAGTGGAGAGGGTTTGCCTTGAGAATCAGCATTTGTATCTTTGGTATTTTTCCTCTGGTATTGCAGCAGATTTCCTACCTCAATAGGATTTTTTTTTTCTTTTTAATTTGATTCTGTGCATTAATTTGTTCTGCTTACCTATGTCTGGCACAAGATCATAATAGTGGGTCTCCTTTGAGAATCAAACTCACAACCATTGAATTAGTATGGGGGAGATAAGCTCATTAAGCACTATTATATGGTAGATGCCCTGTTGATCCGGGAAACATCCTTAAACAAGGATTTGAGATGACAAGTATTGAAACATTTGTTTTTTATTATATATATATATATATATATATATATATATATATATATATAGTCTGCATTTCCAAACCCTGTACTAAAATAAACAGTCCAACATACAAACACTTGTAGTGTCTTTATTTACCTTTTACTTTACTTTTTCTTCCTCCCTTAAGTCAGGGTGAATACATTTTACTTTTATGATTCAAGAGCTAGAACCAGAAACCTTTAAATCCACAGTTAATCAAAATTGAGTCATTTTTTATATATATATATATATATATATATATATATATATATATATATATATATATATATAGAGAGAGAGAGAGAGAAGAGAGAGGGAGAAAAGATAGAGGGAGAAAAGAGAAAAACGAGAGATAGAGGGAGAGAGAAAACGAGAGAGAGAGAGAGATACTGGAAGAGAGATGACAGAAAGTAATTACAAAAATATGAATATTGCAGTAAATATCACTTTACATGTTCAAGAGCTTCTTTTAAAAAAAAAAAAAAAAAAAAAAAAAAAAAAAAAAAAGAAAAAAAGAAAAGAAAAATAAATAAAATAAAAACATACACACACAGAGTAAATATTCCGGTTGAATTTTCGGATACAATATAAGAGAAGCTTTCTTCATAGGAACAGCAGAGCCTTACAAAATACATTTCCTTATCACCGACCCAAAAACAAAAATACACATCCATGTATGATTAATACATAGACAATAAACATGTTTACAATATTAACTTTTTAGACGGTCATTTTAGGTATGGATAAGAGGCTATTCATTGGTATGTTAAAATAGACATATAACTTAATGCTGGCAATACACTTAATACTCCAAATGCTACAGGATGCAAAGTCAATATGTGATACACTATATATATATATATATATATATATAAAGACATTTTTATGTTTAACGTTCTTTTTTTTTATTAGAACGTTAAACATAAAAATGTCTTTAATAAATAAATTGTCGGACTTTGTCCATTTCTTAATATATATATGTGTGTGTGTGTGTGTGTGTGTGTGTGTGTGTTTATCAAGGAAGGTGCCATAGCTTTTTTTTTAACCCAAGTATTTTCGACATTTTCTAAGATCATTTTCAGTGGTAAATAACAGAATGCTTTTACATGCGTTTAACAATCACTCTGACAATGAAATGCAGAATTAAATTTTTTTTAGCCTAACTACACAAAACCATGCTTAAGTGTGTCTTTCAATTTATTGCAGTTACAATACCATGTTTGTCTTTGTAATTTATTGCTGAAAATGATATCAGAAAAAGTCAAAAGTACTTGGGTAAAAAAAACAAACTATGATACCTTCCTTGATGGATTTCATCTCAATATGAAGAAACTAATTAGACAACTTGAAAAGATCAATATAAAAATTAGTAAACACTATATATATATATATATATATATATATATATATATATATGTATGTATGTGAAATGAACTGTCCGACAATTATCTTAATATATTTTTGTTTATATTTTATATTTATAGATACAATTATTTAAGTAAATGTTGTTTATAATAGACAGTATTAATTACATTTATTAGTTGGAATGTCTGAGAAATTTTGTAGAAAATATATGTCCTTTGACAGGAATCAAACCTGTGTATTACATTTGATCTGACGTGCTATACCACTCAGCTAGAGTGTCTGGTTAGCAAAGTCTAAATTTGAGGACACATATTTTCTACAAAATTTCTTGGACATTCAGACTAATAAATCTAATTAATACTGTCTATTATAAAGAGAGCATTTACTTAAATAATTGTATCTATAAAAATAATATATAAACCTAAGATATATTTTCATATATATATATATATATATATATAAATAATAATTTTCAGATAAAGTGTATCTGTAGGAATAAAATGATGAGGAAAAAAAAAACTATTCTTAGCCAACATGTTTCTTCTTCTAATGGATGAAATGCGTCGACTAAGAATAGTTTTTCTTCTTGTCTTTTTATTCATAAAAGGATTGGCTTTCCAATAATTTTAATTTTTGTTTCAATTATTCAAAATTATTTATATTTATAGCCATCTTTGATTTTCTGGAGTTTGTGCATAAAAAAAATTTAGTTTTTGTATTTATACACCTACAGGTAATAGGAAACAATGATTATTTATACACCTACAGGTAATAGTTTAAATAATGGTTTCCAAATTGAACATCACGTCCCTAGTTCCCAATTCAAACCATGGGAGGAATTTTTTTTTTGTTTTGTTTTTTGATTTTTTAAAAAGGGTTTTATACAGGATAGGAGAAAGATGCAACAAGTATTTGGAGAGGGTGATAGGTAGAATAATGGAGGGGGAAAAATATGGGGACATAGTGTGGGGAATTGCATAAAGAAAACTGGTCCTGAAAATCAGACATATGGCCTCTGCTTGAAAAATAGATTCAACTTAATGAATAAATTTATACATTTCTGGATGGGGGTCACATTGACTGGTGGTGGTGGTGGTAGTAGAGGACTGGATTTGGGAAGTAGATTTACTTTACTTGGTGAACAATGGACAATTGATAAGAATTGTGTTTTAAGAGAATGTATGATTAAATGCTCGGTTTTATTTGGCCGTAACAGAATCGAGGGGGGTGGGAGAGATATTTTTTATGTTTTATGCATTCAGCTCATATCTGGTCACACAAGTCTTTTTAAATAGATACTTAGGGGTCCAGGCAGAGAGACAAGACACGGACACTCATATAAACAATCATGGCTTTTCAAGACACAAATGCAAACTCTCTCAGGCAATCTCATTTTATTCTCATGGACACTAATACACTTATTTTATTCCCTTAAACTATTCCAACATACTTATTTAGCATTAGTAAACATTAATGTGTAAAAGTGTACTTATACACATAAAATTGCAGGATAAAAAAAAAAAAAATTTTATATTATATATATATACACACACACACATAAATATAGGATTGGTATATATGGAATAAATTCCAATAACCAAGAAATACTATTCTTAAAAGGGTGCTCAATACAGAGTAGAGCAAATATAATTTATTCAAAAATTATAACATAAATGTTATAAAATCACTACAATTTTCAAATAAATTATATATATATATATATATATATATATATATGGATTTAAACCTCTTAAATTTTTTTTTGGGGGTGTGGGAGGATTTCAAAATTAAATCTCAATTTGTCCCTTCTACAATACACTGACTCCTCCCTCCATTGTTGCTTAACTATGATTAACTCTTCTGCCTTCTAAAATCTCAAATATTTACATAGTCAAGTGAAGGTAATTTGGAGTATTTTATACAAATTCTATTTGAGAATATATATATATATATATATATATATATATATATAGAGAGAAAAGAAAGAGAGAGAATAAACATCTCCTGTATGTATGTAAATATGAGAAAGTTTTTAGCCCAATACACTGTTCAAAATCTAAGCAAATGATTTTGCTTTTTGGAAGAGTTTCTTGGTCAGGCCAAGAACATTTTAGCATCCACACTTGTGTACATATACACACACAGACACACACACATGCAATTTGTACCTGGCAATTGCTGCATGCATGAATCTCAGAGTTATACCAAATGTTGAGAAACAAATGTATATTTAATATTTGTATAAATTTTAACTGTTTTATTTTACCTTGAAATATGTCTTTTTACTATCAGCACTGTGTGCTATTTTATATTTATCTGTATGCAATTTGTGCATTCATAGAAATAGCCCTGTCATTTCATTAAGAATTTATTTTTATAGAACTATAAAGCGATATGTTGGAGAAAAAAATAAAAAAAATTGATTTTTAAGACGATAACTGTACTAAAATCTATACTCAAAGAGGAAATCTATTTTTCAGTTGACTATTGTATTAAAGTCTATATTTAAAAAAAAAAAAAAAATTGATTTTTCAGATGGCAATTCTATTAAAGACTATATTTAAAAAATGAAAATGAAAGTGTCTTAATTGTTAGCTGACAAGACAGATGAACCCAGAAAAAAAAAAATTTGTTTCATTGTATATAAAATTTTATTTATTAATCCAACATATTTTCATTACTTTAAACGTTATTTTTAGTGAATACCTATATTTGAGTTGATGTGCCATTTATTTTAAACAGTATTTTATTTTGTCTGCCAACCTGAACATTCAAAAAATCTTATTAAAAAAAAATGCCTTTGACAGAAAACATTTATTTCCCCTTTACAGGAATCTTGGACTATCGTTTTTCATGAAAACATAAGATACAACCAAAAATAAATTTCTTTATGATAAATAAATTGTTCAATGATGTATACATCAAAGTCCAACATTTAAACACATCTCTTAGAAATCAATTCAGCAACCTTTAATATTCATGCCCATAAAAAAAAAAAAAAACTGTTTCAAAAAGACACTGCTATTATTTTAACTACCTTCACTCCTCAGCAGTGTTTGTTTTCAAAAGCAATGATTAGATTTATAATAAAACCTAAACATATGATGAAAATGAATTTATACATGTTCTTTATTCTTGAGAATTGACAACAAAAAATAAACACCATTTATTAAATAGTTTATTTACACTATTTATTATATTATTGGAATGGTTGGTAAAACATTGGCTAATTGCCTATTGATTCAAACTTTATAAAATGGTAAATAGTAAGGATTTCCGTAGAGTTGGTTCACCTATTTTATAATTTAGTAAATGTTTATAAATTTATGAATAAAAAATTGTTTTCACATTTATTTCTTTATAAATTGGTAAATGATAAATATCGAATTGTATTAGTTTTAATACAAATGTATTAGTTTTTAAAAAGTTGTAAATAAAAAATGTGTACATTCGCTTTCCCCATGTTTAGGTTTTATTACAATTCTAATCATCGCTTTTTTAAAACAATAAACATTGCTGAGGAGTGGAGGTAGTTAAAATAATATCGGCGTCAAGGGAAAAAAAACATCTTTTTGACACTTTTTTTTTTGTGCAGGCACAAAGGTTAAAGATCGCCACCATTTCTCCAATAAATGAAGATCATCAGTTTTTCTTTCAGGAAGCCATTTAAATGAAAGTTCCTTAATTCAAATTCTTCTCTCATTCACACACTTTTTTATTTGCCATGTTGTAGGATACACTTTGTGTTCTCAAGAAAGTCTCTAAACATAACATTCTTCCATTATTATAGATGACGTACTGAGCACTAAAGGCTCCAAAGCCAGGAACAACTGAAATGAGTAGTAATATAAGAATATGTGCTTGTAAAACAAAAAAATTAATTTTACTATATGTTTAAGGCGGCAAATAGCAGAATTCTCAACGTGCAAATATAACAGAAAATAATTCTGATTACCAAACAAATAGTAATTATCAAATCTTAACAGTTTTGCACATCAATTTTTGTTGAAGACATCCATTTTATTTATTTCATACTGACACAATTTAACCTCCACCAAGATAATAAAAATTGCATAATAAAAGGAACCATATGAATTGAGAGCAAAATAACAACTGATTTCTTGAGTGAGATTTTACTGTTTTCAGTATATTTGTTAATCCATCACAATATTTTAAAGGCCATAGTAGTGAGATTGCTTGTTCCAGGATTTCTATTATTCTTATCACAATTTCATTTCATCTGATAGAAAAATTTGTGTAACTCTTATTTGATTTTAATATTATTTATTGATGACCAGAAGAGTCATTATTGTATTATAAGTCTGCTTGTTTCTCCGTTTCTTAGTTAGCATATATGTTAAACCCTGCCAGTACCTCATAAATAATGAACTATTTCGATTTGATTGAGAGGAAAGGTGGAAAAGACATCTCAGAGAGGCTGTTTGGTTTTAGTGAGAAAAAAGAAAGAAGAAAAGAAAAGAAAAAGGAAAAGAAAAGAAAAAGAAAAAGGAAAGGAAAAAGGAAAAGAAAAGGAAAAAGGAAAAGAAAAGGAAAAAGAAAAAGAAAAATTTTATTTTTGTTTTGAAAAGGAAAAAAAAAAAGGAAAAAGGAAAAAAAAAGGAAAAGAAAAGAAAAGGAAAAGAAATAAAAAAGAAAAAAAAAGGAAAAGAAAAGAAAAGGAAAAGAAAAGAAAAGGAAAAAAAAAAGAAAAGAAAAGAAAAAGGAAAAGAAAAGAAAAAGGAAAAGAAAAGGAAAAAGGAAAAGAAAAGGAAAAAGGAAAAGAAAAAGGAAAAGAAAAGAAAAAGGAAAAGAAAAGGAAAAAGGAAAAGAAAAGAAAAAGGAAAAGAAAAGGAAAAAGGAAAAGAAAAGGAAAAGGAAAAGAAAAAGGAAAAGAAAAGAAAAAGGAAAAGAAAAAGGAAAAGAAAAGAAAAAGGAAAGAAAAGAAAAAGGAAAGAAAAGAAAAAGGAAAAGAAAAGAAAAAGGAAAGAAAAAAGAAAGGAAAGAAAAAAGAAAGGAAAGAAAAAAGAAAGGAAAGAAAAAAGAAAGGAAAAAAAGAAAAAGAAAAGAAAGGAAAAAAGAAAAGAAAGGAAAGGAAAAAAGAAAAGAAAGGAAAAAAGAAAAGAAAAAGGAAGGGAAAGAAAGAAAGGAAGGAAAGAATAGAAGAAACAAATAAAAGATTCTCGTGTGTTTAATGTCCGATACAGTGAAATGGAAAAAAACTTGTCTATTTCAAATCTTTTCATTTGTACCCTCTTACTTCTTTAAATAATGACCTACATTCATAATAAAGATTGTTACTTGGAAACTTTGTTAAATTTGTTAAGCTCAAATATTTAACGATGTTATAGAAGAATTTTGAAATATTTTATAGTCATAAAACTTGCAAAGAGTATATTTAATCATTAACTTAAGAATTAAGATTCATCAGAAAATTCAGATAGGAAATCCATTAAATTTTCATAGGTATTTCTAGCTATTAATATTATAATAAATGTTTGTTGTTCAAATGAATAGAAATTCAATCGAAATAAAAAAGTTATATAAAAAATAAATATAACAAACAACTGTTTCTGTTCCTTTCACCTCAGAGCTCAATTGAGAAAAAATAATGTACAAAATTAAGAGGAAAGAATTTGTAATTTTTTGATCACTTGTTTATAATTTGTTTTACCATTTAAGGTGATTGTAATTTCTTTTGTCCAATTCCTTCTATTTTTTTGTAGCTTTTAAGATCTTCAAATTTTAGAAACTAAAATATCTTGTTGAATTACTTAGAGAAAAGGCATTTGTGTCTGTGTGTGTAAATTCAAATTTCTAATGTACTTTTATTCCTAAAAACCTAATAAATTTTACTTTCAATATGTGGTAATTTATTTAGTTTTTAAATATAAATGCAAATAAGAATTTCACCTGTTCAAACCACCATGATATCCTATCTACACTTAAATAAATAGTCTAGACAAGGCATTGCGATATATTCGCCTGTAGAATGCTTATAACATTAGAACAGCCAACTAAGTTGCTGCCTGTGAACCCCCCCCAAAAAAAGTACAAAAATTTTGTGAAATTTGCATAAATACAAAAGGGTGATCACACACACACACACATATATATATATATATATATATATATATATATATATATATATGAAAATAAACAAAGTAATTCGTAAGGAATTGATGGGTCCTGCTTATTTATAATTCGGTATCATTTCTTATAAATATATACATTAAAAAGGAAAGTCTGAGCCTGTAGATGACAATTACACTGTTTAAGGACCAGAAGTATACTCAAAGACGTGTATCCACATCCACTAAATGTAACACATATAATAATAAAAAAATGCGTGTAAATAAATATGCACACACACACGCACGCACACCATATTTACTGGTATATATGACATGTATTTAAATTTAAAAAATAAAAAAAACTATGTAAATATTTCACTGGGACTAGTGTGCAGGTATTATGTTTAGGAGGTTATTTACTGAAGTTCTAAAAAGGAAAGTTATCGGGAAGGGGACTGAAAGAATTGTAATGAGAAGTAGACCTCCAAATATCCATGTAAGTCATCTCTTAGACTGGCAAAATTTATGTGTATATAGGTACTCAGGCATTTGGCTGATGGACATTTAACCGAAAATGTAGTGGCGTACTTACATTTATGTCACACTCTTTATCGCAATGTACTTCAAATATTTATTTACTGTATTAATTTATAAATTTTTTTTTTATTTTTGACAGGCTTTTTTTAAAACTCTATTCTGTATATATTATATTTTACTTCAAATATTACTGTAAGATGATAAGTATTTTGAGAAAAAGCACATTTCACTACAGCAAAAATCTTAAGCTTTTACGATATGAAAGATCTTTCAATTTTGCTTTTAATGATCATTATCTTAAAGGGATGAACTAGCTTTTATCTTACTGTTAAATATGAATTTAAATAATTAGGTGCTACTTTTTACCCAAATACACTCAAATATTTTTTAAAATACAACTTCAATAAACAAATATTGAAATAAGAAAACTTAACTTAAAATTTAGATTTAGTAATTTAATTACTTGAAATTCATTGGTAATTATTAGTCCTATTCTACTGTATAAAACTGCTAATTAGAATACTTAAAGTATTGCTTGTTGCTATTTTTACTTGTACTTTTTTGGTGAAATGTCTGTTGGACAAATGTCTGGCCATGGTGCGTGTGTGTATATATATATATATATATATATATATCAGGAGAAACTGTTTTTAGATCCAACATGATTTAGAGCGTGTGGGCCACAGAGTGCATCAATGATCAAGGAAAGCTTTCTTAGAGTTGCCAAACATTCATATTTGTTTAGTTTTGTATCCTAATGTAAACAAAGCAATTTGTAAGGAAGATATTTTTTTTATTTATTAATCGGACACATTTTATTACCTAAACATTATTTTAGTGGATAACCATATTTGAGTAAACTCTCTGTTAATTCATTTAACATTATATTTGTTATCATTTATTTTTTTATCATGTTTCTCTTCAACTCAAGATCAAAATTAAAAGTTGGGAAAAATAAGAGAAAAGCAAATAATTCTCAGAAAGACTTTACTTCTGAGGAAAATAAAATTTGTAGAATTCATTTTGACGGCGATAGATATTGTTTCCATATAATTCTTTTTAATAATTCCACTTTCATCAAAACCTTACAACGTTCTAGGCTCTTTGAAAAGACCTTTTGAAAAAAAAAAAAAAAAAAAAAAAAATACAGCTATTTTCAAAACAGCTTAAACATTTCAAATGTCTGCAACATTAATAACTGTCAAGGCTATATCAAATACTGTAACTGATGACCTATGAAACATATAGACACAAAGAAGTCTCCCTCAAAGATTAGTTGTCTAAAGCCATAAAGGCTACAAAATCGCTATAAAAAATGCAGGATCGTTTTTTTTATCTTCACAGTTTGAAGAGAAAAATGCATCCTATAAGCCATCAAGGTAGTTGCAAGTGGTGAGATTAGGATCTTCAGTTAATCATTACAAAATAAAACTGAACATCAGTGGTATATTTATCATTTTTGTTCAACTGACTTGTCCAAATTCACACAGCATCTTGGCTCAACTCTTTTTCAAATTCACACAGCATCTTGGCTCAACTGACTCTTGTCTAAATTCACACAGCAATATATCTTATTATCTTATAAAATGCAAAGTCAACAATTGCTAAACCTGATAGATGAGAAAAGTATGTCTAAAAGAAACTTGAAGACTGATGCATTCTATACCAATACCATCAAGAGAACGAAATATTAGATTGTATTTGAAACCATGACAAGTTATTCCAACTTGATAGCAACTTTTCTAAAACTTATTCACACACACACACACACATATAATAGACATGACTGTACATTTATCTCACATTAAGGGAAAAGAGAAAGGAAAAAGGACATATTTTTAAAAAGTGCTGGGAGGAAAAAAACTATGGACAAAAGGAAAAAAAAATCAAATAAAAAGGGATATGGGGAGACAGTAAAAAAGATTGAAATAAACCAAATTATGGACTTTTTTTGTGTTCACCAATAAAGCCGCCCTATACCCTGATTTGTGTGTGTATATATATATATATATATATATATATATATATATATATATATATATGGGACAGGGTTTAAAAAAAGAAATGTTTCAAAAAAAGTAAACAAATATCAAGTTGTGTCTTCATCGCTTGACTGCTGTTCAGACTGACTGCGTTGTCGATAGTGACACCGGGCACGTTCTAGCCGATGCTTAAAGCGTTTGAACTCTGTCCACACTGGCTCACTGCTTGAACTGTTTCGACTGCTGCTGGTTGGAGGAGCAGAGTTACTTGTCAAACTGTTACCAAGTCCTGGTGTCACAGTAGTACTTTGGGATGTAATTGTGGCGTTGTTGTTGTTGTTGTTGTTGGTCTCATTATGATTATGCACTCTTGTGTATTCTTCACTTATGGTGCCACTAACAGGTTGAGAGTGTGAAACTTTTGAGTGTCCACTAACGGGGTTGTTACTTTCACTAGTACCATTATTATTATTATTATTATTCTGTCCAGAAATAGACATTGGGATTTTATTTACAGAATTACAACTGTTTTCACTGTTATTGCTTGTAGTATCTCCAATATTCGAAGGTAAAAGCATAGAGTCTATCTTGTGCAGGTAGGGGCCAAGCTCGGGTTCGTCTTTGTGTGTTCTGCTTTCGGACGCATGAACGTTTGCAGATTGAACCTTAATGCCTGAACTAGTGGGTCCACTTTCAACAGTCACGGCCCCAGTCTGAGGACTCAATAAGGATGAAGATGATGAAGATAAGAGCATTGCTGAAGAGGAGGTGGAGGAGGAAGAGGGAGAGGAAGAGGATATTGTTTGTGGTGTCAGCTTCTTTTCACCTACTCTATAGTCTGTGGAACTGATCTGACACCGGAGCTCCTTCCATTTCTTCAGATCAGAAAGCGCTTTCTGCTTCTGGCTGCTGTCTGAAATACCCCGGGAAGTTCTCACCTCGGACGAGTTGGCCGTTGATGTCCTTGAGAGCAGCGAGGAGGAGGCGGAGGAGAAAGTGGAAGTGGTTGTGGCTGTGGCCGCAGACTGGGAAGTCGATGCCTGGTTGGCCACTTTTTTAAGCTTGACCCGTACTCTAGGTTGATAGCTTACGTCATCATCAGAATCTGAGCTGGAGGGGTTCCAGGGACATATGCGTTTCTTTACGTTGGTTACATGGCCCCCTTCTGCAACCAGCATACTTGTGCTCTCTTTTCTTTTCTGTGCAATCAATTGTGAAATACTCTTCCGATTACTATTCGGTTGTTGGCCCTCCATCATCGGCACGTCATGGCTAGATGCAGATGACCACTGTGGTCCTTGGAGGGTTATATCTGCATCAAGAGGGACAGCTAACAGAGTAGCACTCGGCGAAGAGGTGACTGTGGCAGAAGTTGAATTTGTCAGAACAGTAGCTAAGGTACTGTTGCTACTATTACCGTTACTGGTAATGGCCGTAGTAGTGGTCTTACTAGTGGCGGCTGTAGTAGTAGCAGTAGTAGTAGTAGTAGTAGCGGCGGTAGTAGTAATAGTAGTAGTAGTAGTATTAGAAGTAGCAGCGGCAGTAGTAGTAGCATTGCTTGTACTACTACTATTTTGTAACAAGGTATTTCGAGCAGTCCGAATGCGATTTTGAGAATTGTCAGCCTCACGAGCACTCATGACACTGGCAAATGCAATAGTAAATGGACTGAATGTGCCTTCTTCATCATCAGAACTTGGTTGCGAGGCAATTTCACGGAGTTCAGCCTGGGCCTGTGTCATTCTCTCATAGAAATCATCATCGTTGGTCGAGTACTCCTCATCAGAGCTCCAGCCTTCCAATTCTCGCTGTACCAATGAATCAAAAAAGGCCATCATTCGAGGATCCTCTTCTGTCGACTGGTGTGTGTAGTCATGAGACATAATATGACCACTCCGCAACACCAGGTTGATATATTCTTCGTGAGTATATACAGGGCGTTCATGTTGGGTCAATTTGTGACTCTTTTTTAGGCAACCCCGGGAATTCGGAATGGGAAACGGACTCCAGATCTGAAAGAAAAACAAATTAGAGTTTAGAAAATATTTAGACAAATACTGAGCAGAATTTATTGCATGAAACAAAGAAAAATAGAAACAGCTAAAAAAAAAAAAAAAAAAAAAAAAAAAAAACAGGAAAAAAAAAGATTTTTAAGAATAAAATTTAAAAAAACGGGAGGGGGGAATAAAATAAATAAAAATATGGCAAAATAAAATAAAGATAAACAAAAGGAAAAGAGGAAAACACTTTTTGATCAACCAAAGATTTGAAGCCTCAAAAATAGTTCCATGTTTTGGTTAGCAACTACTGATTAATGATCATGAGGCATGAAAGTTAACTTCCCTTTACTTGATCTTGCTATCATTTATCTTGTCTAAAGTAACAATTTATCTTGTTGGAAGGGAAGATAGAGTGAAAGTGATCCT
>CAHIKZ030001944.1:595000-606343 GCA_903632075.3 Acanthosepion pharaonis
TGTTTATAGTTGAATTTTATACATGAAATATATAAACAAATATTCGTAACACATAACATTTTTAATTTATTGTATTTCCAGCTAATGAATAAACAAACAGGACATATAATTAACTGTTCTAAAGGCATCATCATTAAATACACAGATAAAACAGAAAAAGAATTTTTTGTTTTAAAAGCAATAAATCCCATTTATCCAATTTAATAATTAAAAAAATATTGGACAATAAAAAGGATACATAACCTTTTATTTACTTTGTAGAATAGTTTTTATTCAAAAAACAACAACCAACCTCTAATTGTAGTTCTCTATTAATGATTTTGCAAATTTTAGATGTTCTTCAGGTCTGGGATGTTTTGATTGGATTTGAATTATCAAATAACACCACAGATTCTAGTTTGGGTTTAAATCTGGGGATTGATTTATATATATATATATTTATATTATTTTCAGCAATATAAACAATAACAAAGATTTTATTTTGATTTGATTATTATCTTCTTCAAGATTTTATTTTGAAAATTAATTTGCTTCCAAAATATTGTGATATTTTTTGCGGAATTATTCTATCATCTATTACTGATATGTTGTAAGAGTATTTTTTGACATAATGAAAAAAATCTCCAAACCATGATGCTGTCACCATCAAATTAAACTGTAAAAAACTGTTTTTTTTTTTTTTTTTTTTTTGAATGGTGACCATCAGAATCCATACAGTATTTCAAGAAATTAAATCCAAACAAAATTTTGGTTACATCTGTCCATAATAGATTTTCCCAATACGATTAATCCTTATCCAAATATGTTCACGAACGAATATCAACCTAAAATTCTCACATTCATAATGAAACCCCAGTTTTTTATTTTTTTTAGAACTGATTCGCGACTTTTTAAATTAAAAATGATTTTCATTTTTTATTATCCGTTTAGTGACACAGATTCCTGATGAAAGCAAATTATCCTGAAACTCTTGACGAATAACCATTGGATTTCTGTTTTAATTGACGCAAAATTTCCTATAAGAATTTTGCAGAAATCTTCCGTGGTGCACCTGTTTTTTGGTTTTCAACAGTTTTTTCTTTTTAATATCTTGCAATGAATGAATTAATGGAACTAAATGGAATATTCAGGTTTCAAATATTTTATATATATATAAATTTTACGTTCTTCCTAGTTTTTTTTTTTTTTTTTTTTGAATACTTTTTTCTTCACTTCTTGCCATGGAAGAATAATTTTTATTAATGAAAAATTATAGAATGTTGTGTTATGTATTTTTATCTCAAAATAACTACTGATAACATTTATATTAGAATATTCTATGTTTATTCCATGGAATAATTTAGATGAATTAAACTATTTAAAAGTTTTAATTTAAATTTTCCATTGTATAATACTTTTTAAATACTAAAAAAAAAAAATGAATAAATGGGTTTTATTTTATCAAATCAATTTAAGAGTTTACAAAATGAATATTTAGTTATTAACATATGTGTAGAGTTAAATAGATGAAAAGTACATTTATTCATTAGTTGAAATATAATAAATTTAAAAAAAAATTTTACTTACGAATATTTTTTTCCCACTGTATATCTTTCGATATTTTTGATCAGGCCTCGTATATTAGACAGCTGAACGACAATTCTAAAAAAAATTATAAGTTAATAATTTTCGTCCTCTACTGCGTCTAGCTGGTTCGAAAATGTTTCATTTAATTGCAGAAAGATAATAATATCTGAGTATTGTTTGTTGAAAATACATATTTTATACTCTTGTTAATATGTTTATTTCATGTTTTAAACTTTTTGAGTTTACGAATCAATTTCTTGGTAGCCATAGAAAAATTGAGAAAAAAAATAACAAAATATTATTTTCAAATCAAATTTTTAAAAAAATTACTTTTAGTCTCAAAGACCATCTTCAGTGGGTTAAATTATCTGTGTATATATATATTTCTGTATTTTTTCAAAACACTTATACTGTTAGTTTTACTCCGTTTTTTATATATTAATTGAAAATTCAAAAAAAAAAAAAAAAAAAAAAAAAAAAATTATCTAGGAATCTATTTACATCTTTATCTATATATATATATGGCTCAGTTTAATTTACCATGCGTGAAGGAACAAAAGCGAGAATGTATGTTTTATTACAACAATAAGGAAGAAGTTTTTGATGGAGTAAGTGCCATTTCTTTCTGCCGCAGACCAGTTACCATCAAGGATAAGTTTTAAAAAAAAAGTTTTATTATTACTAATAATTTTGAAATTCGATTCAAAATTTAAGAATAAAAAGACAATCCTCTTAAGACCTATTTTTCTCCACGCACGCGAGAACAAATACACACATTGACACATAATAATATTTTAAATGATTTGGAACAAAAAAGTTTATATATAATATATTATTTATATATATATATATATATATATAATATATATATATATATATATATAAATATAAATTTAATTAAAAAATAATTTGAAAACATTTAAAATTTTATAAACCTCGTTAATAATTTTAAATTGAAATTATAATCCGTTATATTCAGCTCAATGCATGCAGATGGTAATAAATGGTGAAATAAACGGAGTTTTAGATTAATAATAATAAAATATATTTGTTTTCGACGTTTTTGTCTGTTGCTGAGAAAAAATATATATTTATTATCATATTTTTGAATTTATTGAGGAACATAGAATAGACAGGTGGGGAGAGAGAGAGGGGATTAATTTCTGGTTGATAGACAGATAATGTGGACATATTCTCTTGAATACTCAACAAAGTGACTGTTTCTTTGAATCTTATGTGTTCATTAGATAAAATGTATGTATTTATTTATCTCTTTTCTCTCTCTATATATATCTTATCCATACATATATATATTATGTGTGTGTGTATAAAGTACAGTGTATGTGTTTGTTTCCCACTGATCCGATTTCAATGATTCATAGTTCATTCAAAAGCCCTAGAAAAGTTAGGCAAGGGAACGATTTTCGTTGAGTTCAGATTCAGGATTGCCAGATTATGCGAGGTTAAAATATATATTAATATATTATACTAACCATTATCATTGCTTTCATGATTCAAGAGGAGTAACTGTTATTTTCCTTTTGTATCCAAAATTGCAACTAGATTAAAATTTTGTGGCTACTTTTTGGTTTGGCCACCATCAGAATAGTATTTATTTTTAGTTCCTGTATAGAGGAGTAGATGCGATAGGCATCAATAAACTACAGAAGAACTCAAAATTGATCGCTGCATTTAAGTATTGAATTAATTTTTAAGCTTACCTTTAAAAAAAGTTCAACGATAATTCTTCTACTGCCATTTAATTTAAAGACAATTTGATATACGTAGATCTTTTATTTTCCGTACAACAATTATTTTTATTTCATGTAAAGATGGGAAAATAGAAATAGAACATTTGGAATGGAAAGAATTTATTAAGTAAATAAAATTAATATGAAGAGACTAAAAAGCCCCAGCTCTACTTTATAGTAATTTGGTATTTACTGCCACAAATTTTAAAATGGCATTTTAAGTGGTGTAATAGTTAGTAAGCTTGCTACATCTAAGTTTCACTTTGTAAATCATTGTTCTTCACTGGTTGCCCATACTTTCAGCCTTGCGCCACATTTAGGTTAACATAAGAACTATCTGGCACATTAATTATGTAAACATTTCAATGAATCTCTTTATTATCTAAAAATTACGGCAAATTAGAAGTCGTTCAGAATGTGTGATGCAGCACTTGTAACTGATAGAAGAATAATATACAATACGAATATTATTCAAGTAAAAGATAATCAAAATGTAAACACTAATACTCAGTTCTGGGTATGATGATAAACTACATCCAGCAGCAAGTTCTCTGATTGGGAGATTGGAGGTTTTGTGGAGCATGAAACCACCTCTTAATTGCTGTTGTTCCCAGGGATGGTAGCAGCTGTTAAGGTCCCAGCTGTGGGCAAATAGTGAACTCCCCACCCCACAGAAACAAAACACTATGAAAGTATAAAAATACATTTTTATATAAAAAAATTACCAATACATATTTTTAGTAAAATGACCAATACATTTTTAAAGCAAAATGACCAACAATATATTTTATCTGTAGTTGAAAATAAACAATTTTGATCAAAATATATTTAGTTGAAGCCATAAAATTATGTTCAGATTATTTAGATTTTGGTATTAAATAACCCATAGAAGTGTTGATATGTCACTAAACAAAACCAACATGAAAGAACCCTTTCATAACATTAATCCATATATTCGACAATTTCTTAAAATGAACTGTATTCCAAAATATAACTTCAACAAAACTACAACATAAAACACACATATTGCCGCCTCTAGTAATTATGTTCACAAAACATGTATATGCACAAAAGTCGAGCATCATCTACCATGTATTCAGTTGTGAAAGCAGAATAACATATATCATATTTTTATTCAAAGCTCCTAAGAAATCAAACACTAATATTAAAAAAGAAAGTATTTGATACTTACATTTGGACAAATCATCAGGAATTCTCCACATGTACAAGTTGAAATCATCAGAACCAGATAAAATATACTTGAAAATAAAAAAAAAATATAAATAAAAATAAATGAAAGTAAACAAAATTTAATGAAACACATATCGAACATTTTTCAAATACTGGGTGTCCTTCTTTATATAGTTGCTGCTAAGTAAGTGGGGGGGGGATCTGATATAGCAGACCTTATCTGGGAGTGGGGAGAAGGGTACACCCTACCCACTTTAGGTAAATGACAGAAAGCATTGTTGGGGAGTGAAGATGTTGGAGGAGGTGGCATGTATTACCCTACTGATCAGGTGTTAGACAATCTAGTATAAACTTCAACTATGTGATTTTCTTTGCTTAGCAAAGATGGTATTTGTTAGCTCACCCCTCCTTGGTGTAATTTGGAATTGCCTGGATAATTGGTAGAGCTGATGCTGTGAAAATAGACTAGGTCAGTGGGTTTAGTAACAAACAATTTCTGTTGGTAATTTTTAAAAATATTTTCCTAATGGATTTACACCGAATGAAGGCTGGAGAATGAATGGACCAATACATTATATAAAAAAACAGCGATTGTGCAAACAAGAGATTCAAGCATCTGTATAATATTGGATATATGAATTGAAAAGAAAAACATTTCCCTGTTGGTGAGAATAAGCTGAAGGCATCCTTTGCAGAGTGGTAAGGTGCTTCCCACAAATGAGCCACATTTTGGGTAAATACTCAGTCTCAAGAATAAACAGGTCCTATGCCTGCATTCTTGATTTGAGTGTTAAAACTGGCTCTATGCCTGCATTCTTGATTTGAGTGTTAAAACTGGCCCTATGCCTGCATTCTTGATTTGAGTGTTAAAACTGGCCCTATGCCTGCATTCTTGATTTGAGTGTTAAAACTGGCCCTATGCCTGCCTTCTTGATTTGAGTGTTAAAACTGGCCCTATGCCTGCCTTCTTGATTTGAGTGTTAAAACTGGCCCTATGCCTGCCTTCTTGATTTGAGTGTTAAAACTGGCCCTATGCCTGCCTTCTTGATTTGAGTGTTAAAACTGGCCCTATGCCTGCCTTCTTGACTCGGGCGTGAAAAATAGCCCTATGCCTGCCTTCTTGACTCGGGCGTGAAAAATAGCCCTATGCCTGCCTTCTTGACTCGGGCGTAAAAAATAGCCCTATGCCTGCCTTCTTGACTCGGGCGTAAAAAAATGCCCTACGCCTGCCTTTTTGATTCTGATGTAAAAATGGAACCGATGCCTTCCTCTTTGACTGGTGCAAAAACAAAGATTATAACTATCTTTAATTCATTAGGATTTTTGTCATATAAGAGTTGTATTTAACATTAAATAACCCAACAAGGGTTGATATGCAGTTAAATTAAACAGCCTAAGAACAGAAATGAGGATGTTTTATCAATTAGCAAATTAACCAGGATATGAATTTGATTGAAACGAAACATCCATAATCTATCAACTATTTAAGCTCTTCTTTTGGTAGTCATGTTTAACAAGAACAGCAAAATTGTTTTGTGTCCCTAGCTGTGGAACCAGGGTTAGCAGGCCCATCTCACAGAGACGATTAATCATTAAGCAAGTATGATCTTCACAAGGTGTTTAAGCTAATTCTTAAAAATATAAGGTGGCACTTACCACCAAGTGTAATAGTTACCAACTTAGTTACACACAATTTCAATAGTCAAGTGAGTTTGATCCTCACTAGATGCTCAACTGTTGTGGCCTTGTACCAGACTAAGCTAAAGAGGCAATTGGTTTAGAGTGATTGTTCAGCAAGCTAGTCTGATAGGCTCATATAGCAGGCTCAATCCTCACAGGTACCGCACTTGTACTATACTAAGCTTAATAAATAAAAATATGTTTATTAAATAAAGAAAGTTATTCTGAAAATATACTTGTAAATTATCAAGATGTCTTTCAGAAATTAAGCAAAATATTAAAAAACAGGAAACAAAGAAAAGTCTACGGAACTGCTACATAATAGGATAGTGAATGCTGGATAATTTTCAAACAGATGAAGAAGCAACTTGAGGCAATGGAGACACAGTTCTACAGAAGAATACTGAGAATACCATGGATAGAACATGTAAAAAATGAGGAAGCTTTAAGAAAACTGGAAACGGAAAAAACACTTTTGCTTAGAAACAATTGGAATTTCTGGGACTTATAATGAGGAAAGGGAGCTTAGGGAATCTGACACTCACAGGACATACTGAAGGCAAAATGAACAGAGGGAAAGAACATATATCTAACAAGCTTATGTAAATAGATAGCAGAATAGAGATTGTGATAGTAAGAGGTCAAACATTGCTTAGTATTATAATAGAAAGAAAGTTGTGGAGAGCCATGATTTCCCATGTCCTGACAATGTTTCTTTATAGAAGCACATACACATTAATAGGGTGAAATGAAATTATTGTTTTGGACATAAATTGTAAATCCATATCGTGTAGAACATTTAATAAAAGAAAAACCTTGGTATGCAAATTAAATATACTTGTAGTCTTTGAATATTAAGAAGACAGAAGCTCCAAATACCTTAAAAGAAAGAAGTGAAAATAGAAGAAGTGAAATAAACAAAATTCCAGCTGAAAAAATGCATCAGGTAAAATAAATCAGAATTACTTATATAAATTTTCGTTGGTTTTTATTCTCCATGCTTCATTTGAATCTTAGTGTTCTCAAAGTGTAATGTATTGAAATTAAACAATTTACCAGTTGTTATAATAGGTTTTAAAATTCAAAATTTAATGGAGTCATTTTACAATGCGTTTAAAATTTTCTACATATCTCACAAAGAATTGTTAGAATTTTTTCTTTTTCATCATTTCACCTCAAACAATGTGAGATATGCCATTAAGATGCAAGGGGATATTTTGAATGAAGGAGAATGAGAAAAATTTAGAAGGAACTGGAAACCCAATCCTAAAAAAGGAACAAGTGATAAAACCTCTACTCCCGTTGAAAAGATGAAGCAGTGTGAACCATGCGATAGGTGAATGTATCTACTCTTATTCAAATATCAGAAGAAAAAAAAATTAAATAAAATATAAAAGTCCTGATTAGAATCACGAACAACAGATCAGAGACATATTGAATTAGAATTTACTTGACCTTAGTTAATCAGGTAGAGCTTTGAAAACAATCAGTGGTGCAATCTTCATAATATGCCCTAAAGAAAGAGAAAACACTTGGGGAAAGTTACATTTGCCCATACAGGTATGCAAATATGCTCTACGTTTAAACTCTTAAGAATGAGTCAGTTTTCTTTTTTCATGTGCTTTTACATGACTTTGTAATAAACTTTTCTAAGAAATGGTATTTCCACACACTACACAATGAAAGGGTTTTTCTCCAGTGTGATGTTTTCATGCGAACTTTTAAAGTAAACTTGTGAGAAAAACTTTTATGGGAGACTTTTATATGAGGTGATAGTTGCTCATGAATTGTCATGTGGCTTTTTAAAAGCTATTGGTATCCAAATATTTTTTTTACATATCTCAAAGCTAAAAACTGTGAACTTTTATGTACTTTTTTAATATAGTATATGCACCAAAATTTTCTATAAATTTACCTTAAATAATTCTGAAATTATAATTTTCCCAACTAGTATCCCCAAAACCAGAGCATTGCAAAATGTACATAAAAGTGCT
Source organism: Acanthosepion pharaonis (assembly GCA_903632075.3). Lineage (NCBI taxonomy): Eukaryota > Metazoa > Mollusca > Cephalopoda > Sepiida > Sepiidae > Acanthosepion > Acanthosepion pharaonis. The sequence continues at coordinate 603,183 of CAHIKZ030001944.1, forward strand.
GAAAAGTTCTCAACCCAACAAAGAAGCTCTTAAAATGAAAAAAAAATAAAAAAACAAAAAAAAGATATTTGGAATGTAGGTCAAGCCACATAAAAGCAATCAAATTGTAAATCACATAGTCTTTGAAAGTGTTATACCGGAATGTACCTATTCTGTTGTAAATAGACTCTCCCACAGATAAGTAGTAGTAGTAGCAGTCGCCAGTGGAGCCAGTGAGTTGAGTGAGTCAGTCGATGTCGGACCTTAAAGTATCAACCATCACAACTAGATTGCTGCGTCATTGACTATTATTTTCAAGTTCCTAACGTTTTGTACGTCGAACCTAATTTAGGATCGATTTAGTGAAATACAAGCCTCCACTGTGAAAACTACTCTACAACAGAAAGCTTAATGCCCATACCAATCATATGGCAACCAGCAACAGTTAAAGGCAATTACCGAAAAAAAAAAAAATGTACAAAAGATAGTATCAGCTCAGCAGTGAAGTTGAAATGAAAGACAAGAATTACCAGGTAAACAAAAATGTTCTTGGAAATGAATCAAATGAAAGAGAGGCTGATATTGAATATTACTAACCTGATCCTGGTCCCCTGCAAAGCAGCAACTTTTCATAGTGCAAGAGTTGTAGTAACCAGGTTGGTCAAATTCACAGACGGGATTTGGATTATTAAACTGGTAGAGAACAGGAGGAAGACGTCGACGGAGGGCAATAATCTTGTCCCCCAGGGAATTGATGCGCACACTCATACAGCTCTGTTGAATGTTGTAGCCAGAGCCACGAAACCGTAACAAAGCGCTGGAGAAAGAGAGAAGAATAAAGCAAAAGTTTAGAATCAAAATCTTAAGGAATATTTTTCTACATTTTAAAATATTTTTTGAAAATGGACAAAGTACAGAGTCACTATAAAGCTTTCTATTTTATTAATTGTATTACATAAAAGACAATGTCACTTGGCTTGATGCTTGACCTTGTCATGCTAAAACAAACATATGTAAAATTAAAATTGCTTGGATTTGAATGTTTGACTTCAAAGTAAGTTAACATTTGTTATGGTAACATCATGCTGCTCATGAAAATGGTTTAAAGTTTTTTTATTTTTTTTTGTCAGTGCTCACACTTAGGATTGCTTGGTTGATTTCTTTTTTTACAGTTTATCAACTGTAGAGTGAGTGGCTATGGTTAAATGGAAATAAATGGCAGAACTGCCTAACAGAATTGATAAAGTTTTTAATAAGCCAGAAAAAGAAAAAAAAAAGATCAGGACAAGAAATAGTATAAAGCAAGCAAATAATATATGCAATTAACATTAATAAGGCAAAGCAACAGTAATATGGCAAAAAAATGGTATAAAAGATAGTATCAGCTGTGAAATGGAAACAAAAACTAAGAATTGGGGTTGACATAGAAGAGCAAATTTAGATAAACGAACATAGCCATCTGAATTCAAGACAAGACAGATCAAGACTGAGTCATGTAAAACCAAGAAGTGGCCCATTTTATTGTCTAGGAAGAAATCCGAGCATGCATTTGTGTGCTTCTGCATCTAAACTGGGGAGGGGAAAATTATTTTGCAGTCATTCCTAGTTGAGATTAGAACTAGCATTTTGTGGGTTATTTAAAGCCAAAAATGTATTTTTGGTTTGTATGAATAATCCTTTTTTTTTTTTTTGTAAGTGAATATTGTTTTAACAATTCTTTGAAAATAACTGATTTTTCCAGATACATGTCCTACTATTTGACCCATAGGTGTGGGGATGAGACAGATACCTTTCCTAAGGGTATTTGCACATAAAAGTATATAACAAATCTGATTAGAATTCAAACTCAGTTCTCTGATTTCTCATTCTGGGCTTGTATCCATTAAACCATGTCAGATTTAAAAACTGCCCTGCTTTCATTACTATGAGACTAAGTCCCACTGCTTACCAACAAAGATGTTCAGATCCTTGAAATTAACCTCTCCTCTGACCTAGACCTCTCAATGGGAAATGACTGGCCTGTTGTTTTCAATACTTTAACAAACCAAGCTAGTATTGTTACATCATCAACATTCAGACCCTGACTTTTCTCCAGTCATGATAAATAATTACATTCTGGATAACACTCCATGCCTTGACCATTTGTGTGGATGACAAGTTTAGACCTCATTTGCCTCGTATATACAATCTCTTGCTAAAGAAGTCCATCCTTCAAATCTACCATTCGTCCATGCATGCAATACTGTTGCCATATATGGTCTGGTTTCCCTGCTGTTCATCTCAAGGTTCTTGACAAAATCTAAAGATTGATATGCAATGTGATTGTTTCTGATTTGGAATCTCAACTCCAGTCACTTTCTCACCGATGTAATATGGCTTCCCTCTATCTTTTCTATAAATAATTTCTAGGCCTCTGCTCTGACAAGCTATTTTCATGGGTGCCCCAACTGTATGAATTTAAGTTGGCATATCGGTCCCACACTTTTACTGTCAAAATAGTTAAATGTAACTGCCTCTTCTATGCCAACAGCTTCTTCTCTTGCACTTCCTGACAGTGGAACTCCCTTCCTCTTACCTGCTTCCCTGATAACTATAATTGCCTTGATCCCCATTCTTCTCTTTATCCCCCACCCAGTCTTTTCCCTTACTTACACTCTTGGTAGCCCCTTGCTTGGAGTAAGAAGAAGAAAAGAAGAAAAGAGGAGGCAGAAGAAGGGGGTCAGCTCACTATATTGCTCTAGGAAGTATGTCTTCTGCCCTGTTGTATCTTTATAAAAGTCAGATTAAACCCAAAATGGAATATTGCTGTCATATTTGGGCTGGAGCTGCACAATCCTCACTTTCCAAAATCATTTATGCCATCTTGTGGTAAGATGACTTACTTTCCACTCTAGATCTTCTTTCTTCAGCAAATGTTCAAAAGAGCTCCAGTCTTTAGTTGCACCAATTCAGACCTTTACTGCTAGGACATGCCATCTACAGGGTCAAATCATCCTCATTTCCAGAACCTTTTCTCCAAAAACTGCTACTTTCTGGAACGGACTCCCATATGAGTGCTTCCCTGAATTTAAGTCAATTGTCAGTCATCATCTTTTCTCCTTATTCTCATAATTTTTATTTCTTACCGCCTTCTCTTCCATTCATAACACATACCTCATTCAGGATTGCCATTTTGACAGTAA